>AGDA01048232.1:0-16232 GCA_000281935.1 Mengenilla moldrzyki | reverse complement strand
AGTATAGAAACAGTTACTATTCAATGTGTAGGCTTTCTTTACTGTGTGGCTAAACTTTTAGAAACTGTTTGCAATTTTTAATAATTTTATTAATTCTCGATTAAATTATATATATATAGTGGATAAATTATTTATAAAAAATTTAAAAGTATTTACACGTATTTAAAATATAATATGAATTAAAATACCAGTAATGATAATTTTATATATCGGCCGATATGGCTGATGAGGTGCATCCCCAGGTATATAGTCACCTAATCCAATAGTTGTCAGCGATATGAAACAATAATAAAACGAATCCAAAAAGTTCCATTCAGGTTCAATAATTGTGAACAGGAATGAGGGCACGACGTAAAACATAAATATGTTCAAAACAGCTTTTATATAAAAAATAAGTTAATTTTTGTACCGAGTCACACTAATGTTCAATGATATTTGAATATTTGAAAAAAAAAAAGATTTTATCCCGTTTTCTTATTCATTACTAATTAGTTTATTGCTAATCTTATAGTTTTATTTTGCGTCTCTTCAGGTCATCTAATTACGCTATAAATAAACTAATGAACTTTTAAAACATAATTTATAATCATGTATTACAGGCATTGATTTAAGTTCAACTGTAGTTTTAAAGGCAAATATAAACTTTATGGCATATATTTATATAAACTATACTAAAGTGTTTTTATGCAAATTATAAATGAAATCACTTTGGTTTGAATTACATATTAAAAATTTATAATTACACAGAAAATAAGTAGATGGGTTTTTTCATTATAAATATAATCTATACAAGTGTAAAGAAGTTTAAAGATCACAAATTAAAAAAGTTGTAGTTAAATGAAATATAAAAATATTATTCTCCTTTACAAAAGAAATAATACTCAACTACCCAATAAACCATACAGAAAAATTTAATATATATTTTTTTCATGTGGGATTCTATATGGATTCTATATGAAAATATTATCACTTTAATTTGAAAATTTATTGGAATTTCTGTTAAAATTCAATTTAAATGTTTATACTTTTTAAAATATAGATTTCATATGGAAACATAAGTCGTGTTCAAAAAGTCTGTCCTGTTAGGGAAAAAATTGAAAAGTATTTTTGCAAACTTACTCGGTCTTGTACAAAAACATAGGAGTTGAGTAATCCTAGGTAGCTATGACGTAAAATTGTCCCGTTCGGGACAGACTTTTTGGTCACGACTATAATATAAGAAATATAATTTTTTTTTACATATTTGAAAATAAATAATTCACTATTTAAAACATATAGAAGTAAAATAGAAATATTATATAATTCGTATGGAACAATTGGAAAAAAGTATTCCATTTACAACCATATTGAATCATTATTGTTTCAGTATTAAATGGTTTGTTGGGTAGTTAAAATGATCACCATGAGTTTAATATTAAACATCTTTAGCTAAGACCAGAAATATTCTAAATTCAATTTAAATAACCGAATTAATAACTGAACAGTTTTTTTTAAATAATTTATTTATTTCTAAAACAAAAATTGAATTAAAATAAAAAAACAATAAAAATATAGTTATTTTACAAAAAACGAAAAATAATTACTTCTTTAATCTTCTTTTTTCCGTATAGTGTAACGCGTTTGTCACAATAGTGATAAAATAATACAAATTTACTAATCTGTATAACACATTTCAATTTCATATATAAGAAAATAAACATTTGTTGAAAAAAAAGCGTTAAAAAAGTTTTAAAAACTTGTAAACTTTATTTTCACCTAAAACTTAAAGTAAGAATTTGCAATAAAATTCTTTCTATAAATTTTAAAAATTTATTTAAACTTTTAAATTCAAGATCTTTAAAAATGAGAAACTCATTAATATCAATGACATCTACACATAAAAATTTAATATTATACTCATTCCTCAATTTAGCCCGTAGAAATGTTCGTTGTGCAAACGAAACCATGTAATAGAAATATGGTGTTTATATAAAGTAGACTTTTAAGTTTCTCTTACTTCTAAAAAACATACTGACATAAGCAAGAATTTCATGTGCAAAAGAGACACATTGATACCTTCATAATATTAGCAATTGAAGCTTTTGAAAAGGGTATATTTATTATATATTAAAGGTATATATTAAGTTATTGTTTTAAAATATTCATTCGTTAATATGTTATTGATAAATACCATAATGCAAAGTTATCAGAATAAGGCCGAAAAAAGTTTATTGCGATTTAAAAACCATATAAAAACGAAATCGAATAATTTTAGTACTGTTTAAATCAAGTGACCGGTGTATTAAGACGTTTAGTGTATAGGTGAATATTGAAGCGTTCATATATGTATTGAATGTTTCGCCTTAAAATACTAATTTCATACATTTTTTGAAATCAGTTTGTTAAAATTAGTGAAGATATTAATAAACTAAGAAGTCTAAACATTTCACTATTTAAGTCCTTAGATAATAAGTTATAATAAAATATCAAATACTATTTAAAATAAAGAAATTTGTTAGATAAATTTTCAGAGTACTAAATATTCAAATATCATTTAACTCTAATGTATATCTGAAGAATAGATACCTATGATCGCCAAATGAATAAATCGAATGTTTATAGGCTGATATAAATGTCCAATTTTTGTTAACAAAAATTTTAGCAAATATTTAGTCGGAATTAATAAACGTTCAACAAACGCCGACAAAAGTACCAACGTCATTGGAATACCAATAAGTGCATAAATAATACAGAATAGCTTTCCACTTTGGCTTAATGGTGTTACATGCCCATAGCCTGAACGTCATTCAGAGAAAAATATAAAATCGTTCATTAAATATTTATTGTCAATGTTCAATTTATGATAATAAAAGTTGAAAGGTCGATATGCTATTATTTGCAAGGTTAAAAGTTGCAAAATTTTTTACGAAACTTCTAGACAGGATTACTTCTCAGATTTTCACATATCCTAATTATTAACATTTATTTAGTTGAATTTTCTAAAAAAAATAAATATATTTTTTACTAAAATCTATTGTTCATTACTTAAAATTAACTGATTTAACGGTTTTGTATTTGTGCTTAGAGCATGGTTAAAAGAAATAAGTTGATGAGTACAAAAAACAATAATTTTTTATAATAATAATAAATAAAAAACTTTATGCATTTCTAAATAATTTTTAAGAGTCTGTTTTACTTTTAGTATTATATATAATTAGTTATCTTAAATTATAGCAATTCATTTTTTACCAATTTTTTCAATTACATTAAAGAAAAAATAAATAATTTTGATACTCTGAAAAATATAAATTTCAAAAAGGGATAATGATATTTTGTATTTAAGATTAAAACGTTCATCTTAATTTTAAACAAAATCATTATTAGAGTAACAATTTGAAATTTACAAAAATCGAATTTTGTATATATTAGTAATTTTTTATAGTTGGTTTAACATTATTTCTTATAGACATTTTTTTTTAACAATAATTATTGCTATAATGTTTATAATCTTTTTCGTGTACTTATAACTTACCGATTGTAGTTACTACAGTACTAGCAAAGAAAATTGACTGGCCTAGACTCCAATTTGGTTCACCAGTTACGTTTTTAGTTGCTGAAACGCCACGATTATTGGCGTCAACTACTTCCGCGATTAGATCTTCCAAATCATCATCTATAAAAACCATCAAAATTAATAAATTTTAAATATATAGGTGCATTCGAAAAACAATTATTTTAGTGAAGTATTTTTTAATACTTAGTTTTCACGAAACTTCGCTTAAAAAATTAAAGGAGCTTAGCCAAAATTGTCTCCTCATAGAAATGTCCCATTTTTTAGTCGGTTTAACTACTCATGAAACCGCATAATATTCAACATAAAATAACTATAAAGTAATGGGAATGTACTTAAAATTAGGTTCAAAGTTCGAAATCAGTGTGACAAAAAAACATTTAAAGCAAGATAAATGTCCGTTTTGGAACAATGATGTGTATATTTTTTAATAGCCTATCAATTGAGTATTAAGTGGTATTCAACATTCCGTAGAATCTTTTGCACTGTCTAAAATAGGGTCCAAAGTAAACAGTGTCATTTTCGTAGACTAGATTTTTGCATTAAGTAGAAAGAGGGACACAATAGGTTAACAAATTTCGGTTGTATAGATAGATAATTTAATGAGCTTTTCAGCAACATGAACGAAATTGTGGGGAAATTGATCTCTTATCAGATAGGAGAAGCTAAATAAGGCAAAAGATTGAAATTCTAATAACTTTTAAGAAAAAAAATTATATAGCTAATTCAGTCCGGTTAAATCCGTTTTGATTTCTCAATAGTAGACCTGAAGGGATATTAAACAGTCTAAATTGATTTCACGATAAATCTTTGTACCATTAGAAATAGCGTGAAAGCTGTACAACCAATATTTTAAATGGTTTTAAGTAGTAATAACAAGAAGAAAATCTGCTGGGACTAAATCTGTAGACAAATTTTAGTAGAATATTTATTGGTTTTTAAAATAGTATACGTCGTTTTATAAGAATAATTTTCTTTACTCAACTCCTATGTTTTTGTACAAGACCGAGTAAGTTTGCTAAAATACTTTTCAACTCTGTCCCAAACAGGACAGACTTTTTGAACACGACTTATGTTGAATATTATCCAATCTCATGAGTAGTTTAATTAATCAAAAAATGAAAAATTTCCATCAGGGGGCGGAAACCTTAATGATTTTAGCTAAGCTTCTTTAATGATCATTTATTTATAAACTTATTGAATAGAACTTTTATTTCAATAACCAAATATTTCAAGCTTATTTTTCGAACAACATAATGAATTGAATTGAGCATAATATGCTGGTTCAGTATTGCCAAACAGTTTAATTATCATTTTGAAAAATATATATACGAAAATAATTTGCACACCATGTGTTCAATCGGTTTCAAATGGGTTAAATAAAGCTTTACATATGAATCTGTTACGGTTTTAAGAAAAATGTTTAAAAAAGATTCTTGCAAATATATTTTACATTTTGGTTACGACATTTTTATAAAATTGTTATAAATATTTGTTGGGAATGCTTCACAAATATATGAAACAATGAATGAGCTGCGATGTGAATCATCTGACAGCTAATTACTCTGTAACTCCTTCAGGCCTTAACTTTTAGATGAAATAACGTGTATCTGAATTTGTGAAAACAAGAACCTATTATGCTTGTAAATATATTATGATAACATATGTCAATCTTTTATATATTATGGTATCATTTTTCGGACATTGTACCGATTTTATTAAAGTTACATACTTTCAACATTTTGTCCAACTCGTTCTTTTAACGTGCTTTTGACGTTTTGGTGATCATGTTATAAAAACACATTTTTAAATAAGAAATTAATATGTTAAAAAAATATGATATTTTATTATTTAAACATTAGAACAATACATATCATATATGTAATAATATTATGATTGTGTTATGTGTGTGGCGCATAGGGTCAAAAAGTATATCTATCTAAATAGGTTAAAATTCTGTAAAAAACAATACTGTTCTCACTGCAAAAAAAAATAAAAATAGTTTTTTATTTCTTTTCTGAATGCATTGCACGTGATCAGGTACTAGTTGCATTACAACGTAAACAACGTATTATCATCTTTAAAGACTCTAATATATATTAGGAGTTAAAATTCGGTAAAAGATTAATTTGTCGACAGAATTATTAAAAAACGTACCGGTAACGCATTCAAATTTTTGCAAAAACTTTAACCGTTTCAACAGTAAATTAGCACGAATAATTTGCTCACTGGGAATCTCTAGAGCGGAAAATATCAATCCGCCAACCAGTAAGAAACAAATATAGATCATAGCATAAATTAGCAAAAAAATTGATGCTTTATATATTGCGAAGAAATTGCTCCGGCTGGTTTCCCCGGACATTGGCATATCGGATACATTATTGTTTTTATTAGCCCGTAACTCATTCAAGAAATTTTGAAAATTCTTAAAATCATTATGACTAGGTGACGAATTCAAATAAATCTGATGTGACCACGTATGATAGTTTTGATCACAGTCGAAGTTTTTAAAAGAGTCGTAATTTTGATAATGAAACATTTCTCGAAATTTCAAACTAAACTTTGAAGTACATTGTACAAAAATTCAAACAATGACTAAAGAAATTATTGATAAAAAACTTCGGCACTGAATTTCATGTACACACACAATTTACACAGTACGTACTGTTAAACTCCCTCTTTCTGCCAGTGTAAAAAAGCGCAATCTTTTTTTAATCATTGCGAAATAGTAATACTCTTAATTGCAACCTTTTTTGCAAGCAACCGGTTTCTATTAAATCACTGACTTCAGAAGTATTTTCGAAATTTTTATCTCATTTATATATATGTACAAACCTGAAACACATATGTGATCTTTTAGGAAATCCGTACGGGCTTTTCTTAACAATTTAACTAATTGTTGCTCTTCGGGGCTTTCAATCAAGCTAAAAACTATGCCTCCAAATAAAATGAAATTCACATAGATAATTATAAGTGAAATAAAGAAACAGTCATAGGCCATTTTTTTTGCATTTGCCCAAAAGAAAGATCAACATGTAGTTAGGGAAATACAGTCTAAGAAAATAATGGATTTTTTACTCTTTTAATTAATTTTATACTTAAAGGTTTTAATTAGCAATAATCGTATGCAAAAAAAAGATTTAAAAAAAAATAGATAATATATTCAATATACTGTCAAAAAACAACCCTTGTATTTTACTAATATTTTAGGGGATGTAATAGATGTAGTCAATAAATTGACGCCGACTCTTCACTTGTTTTCCATTGTACATTGATTTTTTAGTGACAATTTCGGATTAATTTTTGTCTAGAAATATTTAAATAAAAATGTTTGAGTGATGCCAAACTGTTTCGGTGACTGTTGGGAGCCAGACCCGCCACCCGATTCTATACTATGGCTACCACCGCCTCCAGTTCCGCAAGTTTTAACTAAGAGCTACTCCGATGGCGAAGATGATGTTTTAATTTTAGAAAATAAGTCGATTTTACCATGTGACTCTGAGTTTTGTAACTATTTGGCTGACTTTACAAAACCACTTTTGGATAGTGAGAGTTTTGGTGATGACGAGTTTTATATTGGTTTGAAATGTTTCTATTTTCAAAATTCTTAATTTCTAGATAACGCTAAAAACTTAATTTTTTTAAACAACATTTAAAATTATGTTTGCTTCTTAATATTAAAGTAAAATGTGTGGCATATTAATAATGTTGACTAGTTTTGTTGTACACACTTATGTAAACATTTTACATTGGTTGTGGTTCTGTTTCATTTATTTTAGAGTTAAAAGTTTAAATTTGGCGTACAAATCACCTAATTAAAAAAATAAAATGTTGGTGTTTATTAACATTTTTCACTGTATAAATATCTATATCCCACTTACTTACATCACCTTCTTAACTTCTTAGATGTTAAAATATCTTAATTTGTACTTTTCAGTTGATAAATATTTATCATTTAGAGGTCTGTGGTATATGTTTTAAAGACGTCTATTAGTCGCCGAAAAGAAATCTTAAAGACATATTTTTTAAAAAAAATGCAAAAACTGTTTATTATGGTAAAAAAAATTGTGTACATACAATGTAAAACTTATTTATTTGAGTTTAAAACAACTTGTTTTTCATAATTAATTTTATTCAATTTGTGTGTAAAATTAAAAATTTATATTAGCCTAAAATTTAAAAAGAAATTAGGGTTTGTAGCCGAAGAAACCCCGAAACTAATAAACTGACTTTTTTCACAATTTTGAAAAAACTGAAAAATCGGGTTTATTTTTGATTCAACCGAGTTTTAAAAATTTAATACCAAAGAATCACAAGTTTTGCTTCTTGGGTCAGATTTTGTCAATTTGATACCAAAAAACTTGATTTTTTGCCTACAGGTTGAATTTTTCCTAATTTGACGCAAAAAGACTTTTTTTAAGTAACTTTTTGTCAATTTAATATAAATAATTTAACACCTGTACTTTATAAATTAAATTTTTGTTCAATTGGTAGCGTAATTTGATGTGATTTTTTGAGTCAAATCGTACTATCCGCGATCAAATTGTCAGCTTACGATACGTTGATAATAATTTCTGTACAAAACTGCGTTAGCAAATAAACGATTTTTTCACATTTTCAATTGTTTATAAACATGTTATTTAAATGAATTGATACAACAATTTTTACTAGTTTTTACTTTTACAGAATTCAAAAAAAGCTAATCTGTTTTTTACTTTAAAAAAATCTAATCCCGGCTTATGAAGATTTCTGTTATTTTACAAACCCCAGTAGAAACTTTTATTTATTTTGGATAGTTTGAAAATTTCGTTTCGTGGCAAATTAACATTATATTTAAGTAAAAAACCATTTTTAATTAAAGCTATACATAAACTGTTAAGTTTTTTTTTAACTCTTTTTGCTTAATGAAATCTTTAGTTAATTAATACGGCATTTTCAGTTTCTATTGCACAAAATGCGGTTTTGTATTAAGATTAACTATTAAAAAAGTAAAAAAAATTCTTTTGTATCCATTTAGTTATTTTTAAAGGCTTTTGAAGCTTTATCATAATAACATTTAAAGTGTTATCTGGAATTATAAATTTTGTATTGTGCATATTGTCCTCACACAAAAGAGTTTATATTTAATAATCTTAATTAGCAGTTTAGAGCTTATTAAATTACTTGAATATATAATTAATTTATATATTAAAAAAAAAAATTAAGACCACAATTATAATTTAACTCCACCATAAACTTTTATAAATAGTTCAATTTTATATTTCTTTAGGAAATAATTGGAGTCTGAAACCCAATAATGACTCGACTAAAATATGGGTTCTTGCATCAATTCTACTCGCTGTTTTAAGTGTAGTGTTCATCGTATTTTGTATTCTTATTACACCAAAAATTAAAAAGTAATTTTTATTGTTTTTCAACGATAAAGCTCTATTAATAATCACACAAATTAAAAAAAAGATTTTTTACAAAGTTAAACAAGTATCAAATAAAGCAAAATGGGAAAGCTTCACATCGGCGAGACAGTCAATCTGGAAAGCCACAGACTTGGAACAAACGCTTTGAGAATGGTGGTAATATGTTAATAGGAGATAACCGGTTATTGTGGACAACTTTAACACCAAAGGGTACTACTGAACATTATATAGCTAATCAGCAGAACGAACCTGATGACATCTATGAAAACACTTATGAACAGATTGTTGATCGGAATTTTGCGCTGAAACCGTCCAGAAGCAAGAAGTCCTTTATAGATTACTCATATTATGAAGATCCAATGCCATTAATTGAAAGTTATCAACTAAGCAACATGGAAAATAGGGACGTCACCCCTCCACAATCAGTCTTGGCTCAAAATCACTACGGATCTTATCGTAAAGACCATCATAGATTCCAAGTTTCCACTCCGATGCGAATTGAGCATCCTAATTTACCTCCATTAAATGTATATTCGACAAATCGTGTCATTAGTTACCGCAAAAATTGAGACTTTTAGACTTAAATTTTGGCTAATAGATGCTTAAATACTTTTTTCGTTTCCATTTTACATGAATGTATCTAAATTTTAAAAAAATTTAAGCAATAATGCTTAATTTACTTACACATCTACCTCAAAATTATTCGTAGGTTTTTATGGTATTTTTTATCTATTAATTTAAGGCTATAATTTTGTATGAAATAATCATATAGATTAGAAACTTAGAATATTTATCAATTTTTCATGTTCTTTTTATTAAGTTTTAAATCTGTTAACGAAGTAAAAACAAAATTAGTTCCGAAAATAATTTTAAAAAAATCGCTAAAATGTGAGCAAAGAATATACACATAAAATATAACTAATATTATTGGTTGATTTCAACGGCAGATTTTAAATTAAATGTGGCTTATATATACATTAACATTTATTTCTTTTGAATGTTTTTAACAAATATTAAAAACGTTCATAGTTGATATTCTATAAACGTTCCATAAAGCTTTTTGTGTCTAAAAAAGAACTAAACTTGATCTAAGTTGTTTAGAGTAGCGATTCTCAACATTTTCTTGACCTGTAGACTGGTAAAATTTAAAAAAAAAGCTATGGATCGACGCTATATTTAATTTAATTATTAGATATTTAGCAATAACTAAACGTAGAAAACATATAACTACGAGTAAATAAATACATTTTAATTTTCCTTTTCTTGTAGTAATATTAAACTACATAAAGTCATAAAATTGTTGTATACACAGAAACGAAATGAAAAAAATAAAAAAAAAACAAAAGTACAAAATCAGCAAATAAAAGGCTAAGAAAATTTAAAGATTAATTTTAAAATTATCAAGAAATGAATTGATATAAGTCGTATTAAAAAGCTTCTACAATTTTTAAAAAAAATTGTCAAATTATTGTAGATAAAGAACCGCTCCAAGAATTCATGGTAAAAAAATAGATAATGAAAAATGTATAATAAAGTAAAGCAAAAAATTAACATTTATATGAACACAAAAAAAAATCACAAGTATATAACAAAATTACAAAACCACTGCATGTAAACGAAAACTTTAAAAAAAAAAATTAAAAATATGACCTAAGTATAATATATATAACAGTCTAATTCTTTGTGTCGGAACGCTTAATTTATTGTCAATTTGAACACTAAATTTGAACATTATACGTATTTTTAAACGAAAATTAGAATTTCCAAACGCACACGGAAATTTTTTAGTCGATATTCCTAGACCATTTGATACTTTATCTGGAAGTGGTGTAGAGGGTTGTGGCAGAATAAGAAAAAAATTAATATGAAAATTACTATTGTTTTTCGATTATTTTGTCTATTTTAGGTTTACCACAGATATGTATTTTAAAATCTTTAACGTCGCCTTTTTGTTCAAATCCGACGTTTTATATTCAAACCTTCCTGTAGAACTTTGAAGAATTGAAGCCGTTTTTTAAAATAAAGCTATAAATTTTTGAAATAGGGAACCAGTCTTCATTTTTACGGTTAAATTTTTGCGAACCAGTAAATCTTTTCAGTAGAGCAGTGCTTGTCCACCAGATCAATGACTGAGAATCGTTGATCTAAACGATATCCTTGCTTATTTTACAATTATATTATCAAATAATGCTTTCTAGGATTGAAATAATTCTATTTTAATTTAAATTTACATAATTTTTCTAAATAATTTTATATGCATATTTCCTGTAAGCATTAAAATTTTTATTTTATTTTTTATTATAATTTATGTATATACCTTTTAAAACACGAGTATAATCTAGTCATTAAACAAAAACTTAAACAGTAAGTTTTTGTTCTAATTAATTTTAAGTATTTGTAAAAATTTTTGTGCAATATTTCTAGTCATTAATAATAAAATGATAGCCGCTATTAACGTTTTGTTTCATTTAAAAATTTGTAATATTTCAACTCTGTGTTTTTACGAAAATTAAAATGTTGGTGAACATGTAAAATCATTTAATTAACGTAATTTGAAATTTGTGATTTTATAATTGTATTTGACGACTTACGGCAAGCTTCTATTAATTAAAAACTTATCTAAAGCGTGAGTGAGTTTTTAAAGTTATTCGCAGTACTTAGTTAAGCTGCAAAGAAATTTTAATCAAATTTGTAAAATCAGAGTGGATTTTTTTCAGTAGAAATTAAGCCTGTTGAAATGGCACAAACGCAAGGATGGCCAGGTCCAACACCGTTTGTAAGACCGGGGGCACCTAACGTGCCCAATCCTGCTTTGAACGTTCCACCGGCCAATCCAATACCGAATCCGGTAATAATTTTATTAAGTTATCTGAAATTTATTTGGAAAAAAAAATCAAAAACATTAAACATTTTTAAAAATACGTTGAATTATGGAAGTTAATGTACACGTTTATAATTTTTTTTAAATGTAGACTAAGATATTTATGTACTTTTCGCATAATCGGTTCATAAAAAATCAAAATGAAGAATTCGTAATGAAATTTTTTTAAATGAGAACCAGTGTGACGATTTTCTAAAAAAACGTAAAGGTGTTGACTTGTTATGTCGACCTTTTCCGTGTCAATAATTTGAATATTCTTAAAATACTCATGTTAACAAATATGGCTCATTCGTGCCTTATTTTCCTAACAAATCCAACTTGTCTCTTTTTAGATTTAGTGTATATAAATTAACGTCAAAAATTTGTTTCTATAGTTGAAGTTTAGACTATAGTTTGAAGTTTTTAAAAGCAAAAAGAAAACAGTTCGTATAAAATTGGATTTTTTTCTTTTAAAACTCGTGTTAAAGCAAATTGGTGTAAAAAGTTAATTATTTTAGAATTAATTTTATCCTATAGGTAAATTTTCGAAAATATTAAATAATTTTCTAGAACTATTTATTTATTAAGCTGTAGAAAACCTGACACATTTGACTTTCGAATTTAAAATTTGATGACTTAACTAAAACGAACAGATTTTGTTCAATAGGAATATATGTCTTAATTATTTTTGAACCTTTAAGAATAGCCAAATATGTTATTTTGTTAAAAAATCGCATAAAATGTTTTGTTTTTTTATAACATATGCTTTTATTTTGAGAGTTATTTTTTGATAATACTGCACACCCATATTTTTAGTCATAAAACAAGCAGAGTTTATAAACCAAAGTACAGAACTCAGCTACAAAATTTACCGATTTTAATTAACTTATAGTAGCAAATTTGTTGATTTTAGACAATACTAATGCCTTTATTTAAACAAGTAAGTTACTATTTAATTTTTTTATCAGAACTTAAAAATATCTGAGTAATACACATTATTTAATATAATAATATAAATTTTTTATTGATACTGATAATACAATAATAATTTTATATTAAAATATGTAGTAATATTTTCAAAAATAATTAAAAGTAGGTAATTTTTGTTTAATGTTATTTTAATATTCATAATATCTAGGCGAATGATGCAAACGCTGAGATTTGGGTTGAAACGAAAAGTCCCGATGGTAAATCGTATTATTATAATGCTAAGACTCGTGAAACAACATGGACCAAGCCAGAAGGCAATAATGTAAAAGTCATTTTGCATAATCAAGTGGAAATTTTAGCACAAACTGCTAATAAAAACTTACGTAAGTTTTTTTAATACTTTAGAATTATAAGGTATTTTTTAAAATGAACTGTGCCTTATAAGAATGATATTAGTGTATACTTTTTAGGAATAAAGTTTTGGTACTGTTTTGATTAAAAGTCCATAACGAAGTTTTTATTTCAATTTTAATACTTTGTTATCGGGTATCCAAATGAATAAGTTCGTATTTCGATAAGTCAACTTTGTATAAATACAACTTACGTTTTACCTAAGCTGGGAATTTCCTGTGTAGATCAAACCAAAACTAAAGTGATCAGTATTAAGGCTGTGATGATCATTAGTAATTTATATGAGTTTAAATCTGGACTAAATGCTACTAAAGCCGTCGACAGGATATGTAACGCCTTTGGTGAAGGTTCAGTGAGCGTTCGAGTCGCTCAAAAGTGGTTTGTAAGTTTTCGTTCAGGTGATATGAGCCTTCAGGATCGAGAAAGGCCAGGGGGCCTAGTTAAAGTTGATGATTAATTATTGCTAAAAATTATCGAAGAAAATTCAAGCCAGACGTGCGAGGAGTTGACAATACACTTTCAAGTAAATGCAGAAGCTGTAGTACTTTATTTGAAGAAGCTTGGAAAATCGTGGAGGAAAAATAAATGAGTTTCTCATATGCTCACTAATGAGCAAAAAGAGCATCGAGTAACCATCTGTTCTACACTCGAGTTCAAGTTCAATTCGGACCCATTTTTCAATCGTCTGCTAACTTTGGATGAAAAGTGGGTTCTATATGATAATGCGACACCGTTACATTCTTGGATAAACCGAGGGGGCGCTTCGTATGCCAAAGCAAGGCCATTTTTGCCTCAAAAAAGGTGTTTTGAATTTGGTGGACTGGTTATGGCATCATCCATCATGAGCTGCTCGAAGTTGGCTAAAGCATCATTAGTAAGGCCTATTCTGCTCAACTTGACAGAGTTCAAGAAACACTTACGATAAAGCAGCCTGCATTGGTTAATAGAAAAGGTGTCGTCTTTCACGACAATGCTAGACCACATACGGCAAAAATTACATGTAAAAAATTAAAAAGCCTACAATGAGAAGTTTTACCTCATGCATCCTATTCTTCTGATCTTTCGCCATCGGATTACCACCTTTTTTTGTCATTGGACAACTTTCTTCATGATAACAAATTCGGTGGAAAAGGTGATGTCGAAAATGCATTTCAAAAGGCCTCAAAAAACTACTTGAATGTTGGTGACAAGTCATAGAATCTGGTGGCGAATACACTGGAGATTGATACCATTTCACTTATTTTTTATATAAAAATAAAATTACATTAAAATACGAACTTATTCATTTGGATACCTAATAGTATAAGGTAAAATTGGAGATTCATTGGGATAAAGCAAACATTGATCAATTAAATTCCGATGGCTTTAAATAACCGATTATTAATTTTTTTACTGGCTTTAATTTTTTGTCAGACACAACAGGGAACTCTTTTTGTTTATTTTATGAAGCTCTAGAATCTTATATAGCTCATTTTTGAAATCAATAATTAGTTTATATCGGATGCTATCATTCAAAAATTTACTAATATATGAATAACTAATATAAAGAATTTAATGAACTTATATTTTGTATCAGTTTATTAAAACCTGCAGAGATTCTTGCAAAAGGTCATTCACATTTATTAAGTACTCTAAGTACTTTTAGTATTAAGAGTTACAGTGTTTCATTTGTATTGAAATAGTAATATATTTTTAATATTTTTGCCTAATAATTATCAAATATTAAAATATCTAAATATCGTTTATTTTTGTAAATTTCGATATCGAAAAATAGTGATTAAAACTACAAAAAAAGTCTAAAGTGGAAAATATGTCGTTTAATTTTATAAAAATTTAAATAAAAAAATAAAAATATATCATTATTTTAGTTAAAGTTAAATATTTTAACATTTGCGCTAAAATAAAGTTAAACGAGATCCTTTATTAGCACAATAGATAATTTAAATCGATTTTTTGTTACAAATTTTTAGCAATTTAGTATTTTTTTAGTAAAAATGATTACACATCACTATGATAGAAAAGTATTTATAGAAATTTAATTAAATCTGTTTTCTTTTGTTGATTTAACAAATTTATATTACTTAGTATAATTTTAAGCGTTTTTTAGCGATAGGAGCTGATCCGGCAAAAGCAAAACCAATGAACGTTGCACCTGGAATGACGCCTCCAGTAGGGGTGCCATTCGGTATGCCACCTCCTGGACCATGGCCTCCGAGTGGACCTTGGCCCAATGCGCCAGCCGGTATGCCACCATGGAATATGCCAGGACCAATGATGCCACAACTTGGTGGACCCCACCCAATGCCTATGCCCATACCAGTAAAGCCTACGTATCCCAATGAAGCGTTAATTATGTCGAAAATTGATAAAAAAATTATTGAGGCTGCATCCGATTGGAGTGAACATAAAGCACCAGATGGTCGTTCTTACTATTATCATTCAAAAAAAGGAGAATCTGTTTGGGAAAAACCGTCGGCTCTTAAAGAGCTTGATTGTATTTTGTTCATTATTTATCTTTCGTTTGTTACTTAAAATATAAAAATATTTTAAAAAAGTTTTGCCTTTTTGCATCTGTATAAAATCTTTAAAATCTGTTCTATTTTTGAAAACTATTAAATATTAATTCAAATTTATAAAGAACAAAATTCTGTCACACAAATGTTATTTTAAAGATGAAATATAAGCTTTAATGTAACAAACGAAACGTTAAATTTTGCTCAAATTAAAATGTGCTTTCTTATTTTAGTGGCTAAAGCTGCAGTAGCTCAAGCTCTATCAGTCATTAATAAGGATGTTCCACCTGTAAATCCTGTGCCACTTTCAAATAAAAATGAGCCAGGATCAATTACAACAAAAAATGGTACAATTGAAAATGTATCAAAGCCAAACTCAAATTTAAACTTGGCTAAAAAAGGAAGTGACACAATCAAAAAAGATCAAAAAGTTCAAGATAAATCGAAACCAATTTCAAGTACTCCAGTTCCTGGTACACCATGGTATATGAATATATTCATTTAATTTTCATGATTTCAAATCAGTGTTATAAAAGAAACTTTAATATTGTATC
>AGDA01048169.1:0-18666 GCA_000281935.1 Mengenilla moldrzyki | reverse complement strand
GAGCGCCAACTTGCGGTCATGTAAATGATATGTAACTTTACATGGCGCGTTGCCGATCTGGGTAATCTGCGGTTTTCACATTGAGAACAATGAGACGCGCAGTCCATGTCTCATACGTCCATGGTGGGCTTGTTTCAAAAGTGAGCAGATCACTGATCGCTCACTTTTTTTCTTGATTTTTTCCAAACCGCTTAATATTAATATAAAATTTGCACATATTTTCTTCATTAGTAAAGGTTTTTTCACTTCAGTACATAGAAAAAAATATTCTTCATATGTTCCTTCAAAATTCACAAATTTAGCGATCAGTGATTTGCTCACTTTTGAAACAAGCCTTGTGTTGCGTCATCACAGATCGTTAAAATATTTAGTGCGGCAACACTGCAAGCGGTTAAATTAGTTTACAATTTAGAACATTTTTAAGGTTCACAAGGTGAAATATCTTGAAAAATTATAATTTTGAAGTATCTGTAGTAAACGTTTAAAAGGCGCACATAAGATTAACTTTTTTTCTAATTATTTTAATTATAGAATGTCAGCAACGGTTGCTAAAATACCAAAACCGAAATTACGCAATGCTTTTCGTGATAAGGGTGTTCGGATGCTTGGAATATCTGTTGTTTTTGCCATTGTGAATTTTTTCTTGTTTAAGAGATATTATGTTGAGCCGAGGAGACAACGTTATGCAGATTTTTATAAGTTTCGTTCGGAATTCGCTTGATTATATTATAATTGAAAGTTAATTTCAGAAATTATGACATTGATAAAGAATTTCATCGAATGCGAAAAAAGGGAGTTTTCCAAAGTTGTGATCCCAATGATGATCCTAAATAAACATATGCAATATGTTACAGTTTTTTATTCGCTGTAAAGTAGTAATTTAGAATCAATTAAAGCTTTCAGTATATGAAAAGGACAGTTTTTTTAAGTGAAAAAAATATAAGTCCGAAATTCTAAAAAATTAAGCGCAAACCATTGCGCATGTCTATAAATGGCGCTTAGTTGTTTTTGTTCAGTTGAATTTGTAAACACAAATCAGAGCGTTTCGAAGTGAATTTTCTGTGCAGAAATTGTTTTAAACGATGCACTGTGATCGCGACGTCTGTTTGGAACGATCAACGAACGTATCGTGTTGCGGTCAGTCGTAAAACTCGTGAGAATCATTCGGTTTTTTAAATATGTCATTAAGGTTTAAGTGAAAAAAAAGATGGACGCGTAAAGACTCAGCAGAGTGAAGCGGTCGTTATCGTCGAAGTGATAGCAAAAAGCCCTCGGAAACCACAGCTTCCAGTGACTTTAAGCTTGATATTAAATTCGCTTCGCTCAAATTGGATTGAAGCTCGCATCAGGGAACGGTACGGTTCAGTAACAGTCACGTTTTCGATCACATTTGCGGCATTTCGCGAGTGATCAAACGCGTTAACAATCGCATCGCTTTTTTTCACGGACTGCTCGTGTACTATGCCCCCTGTTCGATGTGTTCAACGTTGATTTTACTTTCAACATTTGCGACCAAAATGGCGTCTGCTACAGCAGTTGCTACATTTAGTCCCAATATATGTACGCTTAAATCTGTTTTCACGTTTAAGTTTTTTATTTTGTTTATTTTAATCATTTGAGATGTAGCCAATGCTGGTTTCTTCCCTACAAACCAAATGAGACCAAAAAGTCGTGATATTTCTGTGTCATGACCACTTTTATTAAAATTACAAAATTTAATACTGCTATGTTTCAGTATATTTCTTTTTAATTTGGTTTGCTGGGCTTGCTAAAATATTCACTTATTTAATTTTGCAATATATTTAGAGCTCAATTTTCGCTGATACCAATTTACTGCCGAAATCATAATTAATGAATTTGGAAATGCTGGATATCATTTAAAAGTATTTTTCTAGATTTTTGCAATTGTTTCTTTGTGTGTCTGCTTTGTAGTAAATGTTACAAAATTATTAGAGTATTGATACAGTTTTTCTTAAAAGAATTTTTCGATACTATCAACGATTATAGTTGTGCTGCGATCAAATTTACTTTATAAAAGTAATTAAGCTTTGAACTGTATGAACGTAATAAGCAATGTTTTCTTTAATCATTTCTAATCGAATCAATATTTTAATATATTTTTTAAAGAGTCGTTTACAAATTACGATTTGTGTTTCAAAAATTTTATTAAATATAAAAATATGCAAAATAAAATTTAATATAGTCTATTGACTTTATAATCAAATAAGTTTAAAAGTTGAACACTTTGAATTTCTATCCATTTTTGCTATGGCTTAAAGCAGGCATTAATTAATTTTTATAGTAAAAGCAAATATAAAATTTTAATTCTGTAGAGTTTCTGTATTTTGATATGCATTTGTTCCTAAAATTGATTAGAAATTAAAGCAATATGTTTAAGCTTCATACAGTGAGTGCTCTGTATAAGCAACTCATTTGAACCAATTTCAATATAAATGTTTCTTAATGGGAAAAGTTACTTATAGGAAAAACGGTAGTATAAAAATACTTATCAGGAAAATATTTTTACGTACTTTTTTAGTAAAAAAGTTGCTTACACAGAGTGTGCTTATTAAAAAGTTTCTTATAAGGAAGTTGTTTACATAAAAGCGCTCACTGTATTAGATAATTTTTATTACTTTTTACATATGTTTTATATAATTTTTGTGTAAAAACAATACAATCATATCTCATCGCTTTAACACGTTGGTTGTCAAATTTAAGATAATCGTAGATTGCTTTTTTTCCTAGGACGCCAACTACATGATAATTCGTATCTCCTTTTTTTAGAAAAACATTTTTTTAAGATTTTTATTGATACGTATGAACTAGAATTAAAGTTTTTAATGAGATAATGTAATAAAATCAAATTCTCATTTGCTGGCCAAATTTCTGAAAATTGCCGTGGCAATTAACAAGTTAATCTGTCTGAAATTGAAACATTTATTTACAATAATGAACATTTGTGTCAGTGTTTCTTTATAAAAGCATTTTTATGCATACTATGTTAATCAATTTAATAGGCAATTTGTAAAAAATTATTTAACTACTGATACAATAAATATGTTACGAAACATCTTAGAATTATCTAGAAAGAAAAATATTCGATTTTGTATCAAACTAATATTAAAATGTTATTGATACGATTATTGTGCTTTATTTTATTTAATGGAGTTTTGTTTTTGAACACATATTTTTAATTTATATGCATTCGTGGCTAAATTCATTTGTTCTCAAAAGTTTTCACCTTTATAAATCTATATAATTTAAGTCGCACATAAAAAACGTTATGAACGAATATGTTTAAAAATATATTTAGAAATTTTAGACACACAAAGAAGATTACGTATAAGAACAATTTTTAACTTTCTATACGACTTTAACATTATGTATTTTATTTAAAAATGATGTAGGATTCGATTAAATAAAATAATTCATCAATGGCAGCTTTAAGTGACGGAACGAAAAATAAAAATCTTAATACAGACGACGACGACGATGAAGATGGCTGCGAAGATGGCCATATTGCTGTAGTGACGTGTAAAGGAGATTTGTATGATCCCGATTTCCCTCGCACGTTTCGTTTGTTAATGTCTGATTTAGAAACGTTATTGTTACCGAAATTCGATGATGATAGTAATAATGGTAACAGCAGTCATACTAATAATGGTGGTGGTAACGATGGGGATGGTAATTGTGATAAAAGGTGTCGGAATAATAAACGGAATCGAATTTTAGTTCAAAAAGTGGAACCGTGGAACTCTGTTCGAATCACAATAAAAATTCCGGCTGCTGCTGCTTTAAAGTTACGACGGTGTGCAATACAGCGGCCAGATTTATTACGCTCTATTGGAATTATGGCTGTCGAATTTAATGAACATGAAAGGATCATGATTCGGATGCTTGGTTCTAATGGCCGAGAACCACTGGACGTCACGTTGAATGTTAAAGGTATTTTATACATAACGTATAAGAAGAATATATTCGCATTATAAATAATATAATGTTACAAGTGATATTTAATAACTAATTAGTAATAATAATATTAATTAGTAACTGCTTAAACGTTGTTAATATTTGTATTTAATTTAATTTTAAAATATTTCGATTGATTTGTTATTAATTTTATTGCAAATGTGAAAACATAACTATGGACGTAGAAGATAACAAAAAAACAAATGTAGACATGTCTAAATATGAGAAAATGAACGAATGTATAAAGGAAAAAAGTTACAGTTTTTACTTTTTCTGATAAAAAAAATTAATATTTTCAGCCGAAATTTGGTATACTTAAGTAGTATTTTAGGACTCTAAATAAATGACTATTCATAATACGGCCTTAAAAGTTCTATTAAATATATATTTGCTCACTAATATGAATTTGATCGTAATTCCTAGATTAAAAGGGCTAAAAAACAGTTTTTGTTTGTTTCTAATATTTATCTATTTGTGTTTCTTACTAGAAAGCTATTAAGAAATAGTTAAATGGGGTTAGCTGGGGGAAGGTAACCTCAGAATTGTAAAAAAAATAATATTGTATTAAAAAAAGTGATACTATTAATTAACTATAATAAAAAATTTTAAAAATCTTATATGAAGAAAGGGTGATAATTGGAATTCAAATAAAAATGCTTGTAATGCTTGTACTCTCAGAAAACAACTATTTTAAAATCTAAAACTTCGAAAATTTTACATTAAAATATTAAATTTCTAATGTTCGTAAAAAGTTATAACAGCTAAAACATTTCCAATGACTTTTCTTAATTTATTCGCAATAATAAAAAACTGATTAACTTTTAAAGCATTCTATTTCTGATTCTAAAATTATTAATAAAAATATTTTTTATATAAAAGTTTCAAACATTGCTTATACATTTGAGGTTATTTTATATTAAACTTTCTTATGATATTTGTGAGTAGATTATATATATTTTTTCATTTTATCTTTAAAACTTTATTCTGGTTCAATTTTAAAATTATAAAGGGTTTTTGAAATTTTATTTGTTACTCGTTTATACCACTTCGACGTTTAAAATTTGTCTTTTTCATGTTTATTTTATAATTTTGAAAGCTCATTTGTTTTGTACAGTTTACTTTTTTGTTCTTGAAGTTTAAAACGTGTTTATTTTGAAATAAGAAGGAAATAATTAAAAAAGAAATCAAACTGTGTTTATTAATGTTTTAACAAATAGTTGAAACTTATGCCTATAAAACCGTAATTGTAATAAAAATTTGTAGTGTGTATTAATTAATTGCAGCTAATATAGCTATTTGTTCAATATTAATTAATGATAGGCTGTCGGAACTTTATTTAAATAAGGCTTCCATTTAGAAAATTGTATCAACATTTGTTTTCGTTTTATAGAAACGTTTTTCATATTACCACATTATTGAATTGATTTATGTAGGCTCGTAAAAAAGTTCACAGTAATAAGCGTGATTGTGAGTTAAACAAATTTAAGTAGCTTTAACATAAGGGAACGCTGTCACATAGCTTTTGTTAACATATGGATATGTTTTGAATAATTGATAAACTTCTATAAAAATTTTAAAAATTTCGGATATTTTTTGAAATTTTTGATACAGTAGAATGAGAATGAAATTATATATTTTATTTTTCAAAGGCACGTGAATATAACATAAAATATTAACTTGTTACTAATAGTTATCTTAAAATTTTTACAATTTTAGATAGCACGACTGCTTCTGGTGCTGCGTTAACAAGTACCAGCGGATCGAAAGCTGAAAATTCGAGTTTAGGTACGTTGTTTCAGAAAATTGCCGGACAAGTTGCTGGATCTTCGAAATCGTTAGCATCAGCATCTATATCATCGTTGTCATCTTCTTCAAAAGGGACATCACGATCTGCTTCTACGAACATGTCATCAATGCCATCGACGTCGACTTATCGTAACGCATTTAATACAACATCTACTAGTTATTTGAAACTAAAGAATAATCGTAATTTATCAACATCAGTGACGTCAATAACTGCTGAATCAACGGATAAAGCTCAGTTTCGGGTACCTTACAGTAATTATGTTCCAAAAGCAGCCCAATCAAGATCATTTGTTGCTGTTACAACAGCAACTATAACATCACCGCAATCTATGAACAGCATTCCGTCAACAGTATCAGCATCTGGTTTGAATAATGCACTGTCGATGAAAAAACAGACAACTCAATCAGTGTCAAATCAGACGTCACAACGTGTGTTTGCTACTCCGTATCCATATGGCACGTCGCCACGTATGGTGTCAAGATCACCGGCGCTGGGTCAAACACGGAATGTACCTACCCAGCCACCACCGCCTTATCCGTCTCATATGCTAAATAAATCGCCAGTGCAATTATCTGCGACAGTGCAGCGGCAGTCTCAAGGGTCTACAAGCGCGTCTCAACTAAAACAACAACCGTGTAGTTCAATGGCACCACCGAATGTGACCATTTCTAGTCCTTTGTTGGTAAATTTGTTACAAAATGATACTCCGAACGGACCCATATCGCCAGCATTTTCAGCGACGGTGTCATCGGTTTCACCTTCAGCAATGACATCGTCTGCTTCTACTCAAGGGCAAATGTTACCACCGCCGTCAAATGCCAGTTTGTTGCTCGATCAAGTTCGAAAATCGATACGAAAAACGCAAAATATTGGGAACAATAAGTTGCCCTTGTCGTCCGGATCAGTCATACGTAATCATCATCTTGGTCAGCAACAAGTCATTGCTGCCACTAATGCCACTGCAGCTCCTGATTATTACATTAACAATAATTTGTTACATATCAGTGGTGGCGGTATTAACGGTGCCATGAACAATAGTATGATGACATCGTATCAAGCGCAAGTTCAAAAATCGCAAAATTCGATGCAGCCGCCGCCGCCGCCGCCGCCGCCTCCACCACCACCCCCCTCTCCTCTACCACTTTCTCAACAGTCTATTAATTCGATACAGTCGGGTACAGCTTATTGCAATACCAATAAAAGTGCAATGATGGCATCTGCGGTTCATCTGCATCCACCACCGCCATATAACAGTGTGCAACAGCAATTAAAGCAACAGCAACATTCGCATCAATCGGTGATGCAAACATCACCACTACAACCCCCACCGTCATATCAACATTTGTTTGCCCAGCAACAAAATAGTATATACGACACACAACAACAGGGTCAAATGCAGCAGTCACAATCGCAAACAGAACTCGACGACGATTTGTGGAATCCAGATTCGATTAGCTTGGAGAATATCACGCCAAGTCTAACATGTGACTTGGACTCGATTATACCGTCATTAGATTTGTTGCATGGTGTTGATGAGGATGTTGTTAACGATCTTGTTAAAAGTACTGATCTCAGTGACATGGATTTGATTGAGCCAAAACTAGAAGATTTAGACTTAATGGCAGAAGCAATGCTGTCAGCTGAATCACTTCTGTCGCCTCAATCAACAATATCAAGGCCCTCGTCTGTCGAATATGCTGATCAAATGTTGCGTACAGAGCGGTCTAGCCCGATACAGATATCGAGTAACTCGTCACTTTTGGGGAATGTAGATGTTAGTTCAACAAAAATAGTGACGGAGGTAAAGACGCTAACTATGAATTCATTGACGTCAGTTGCAACGACTGTGTCATCTGAGTCATCAGTAACACAAATGGAATCAATGCCTATTTCTGTTACCACTCCATCTCTTAATACAAAATCAGATCCTATTTTAACTGAAGCACAAATTAGTGATGAAGCATCCGTTATGCCTGTCACTTATACTAGTCGTGGTGAACGTCGTAAATATTTAATAAATCCACTTACAGGCATTCTTGAGGCAATGCCATCTAGTCCTGAATTATCACCGACTCCATCAACTAATGCGATGGCACAATCAGACTCTGATTCGCTTATATCAACAGTGCAATCGGAGCAAAAAGTAAAGTCAGAAACAGCATCGGAACTAAACACAGTGCCCTCATCAACAGCCGTAACAGTATTGGCACCAACGGCGCCAATATCAAAGTCAGCATATTCATCGTCGTCGTCATCATGTCATTCTCAGTCGCCATGTTCCAATTCATGTACGTGTACATCTTCATCGTCGACTACTTCGAATTCATCTGCTTCAGGATCATCGGCTTCAGCATCCGCGTCATCGGCTTCGTCATCGTCTTCATCGGCTGATTCCTCATCTTCATCATCGTCATCATCTTCTTCAACTTCGTCAAACGACAGTAGTAATGAAAGTGATGAAGAAGCTCGATGTTCTCGTCCGTTAAAGCGTAAATTACCTGTTACAACATCACCGTCTACTGTTGTTACTGTTGCTTCTACGCATCATAATCAGCGCCATCACCATCATCGCCATCAAGGTGATGATATCAAAAGACTAAAAGTGGTAGAAACGATAAATACCGATAGAAATAGATTGAAGTTGAAATTAAAAGTAAATTCTGAACCAACGGTAAATGAGTCTTCATCGCAACTTTATCCACCAACGACACCAGTACTTTCATCAAAACAGCAAAATTCAATACTAATATCAACATTAACCACAACAACATCGTCTTCTGTGTCATCTGCCGCTTTCACGACAACAGTCACAACAGTGTCATCGTTGTCATCACCATCACAACTGACGACTTTAATGCAGACGGTTGCAGATGACTTACGAGTGCCACCGTTACGAATTTCATTATGTGGTAAGAATTCGGTTGTTATGCAAAAGCAAAAAGCGGCTGTGAACGAAGTTGGTAGTGGCTATAGTGCAAATGTAAATGCTGATGTATTTAAGCAAGAAGCAGAATCGGAAACCGAAACCGATGTTAAAAACAGAGCGTCGATTAATGTTTCCAACTCGTTTAAAAATTCGATTCTGTTTAATGAACTTAGCGGTACTGGCAGCAAGCAACAGCAGTCTTACGCCTCAAACTTAAAATCATATTCGTGTTCGCCATTAGATATCAATAAGACTGAAATACTAGACGAAAATGGTGCTAGAGGTACACTGGTCCAAAGCGGACAGGAGTCACAGAAAACGCATGATAATAGCACGATTAAAGTACAAAAAAATTTATCGAATTTAAATGGACCTGACAAAAGTACTATAACCGGTATTGGTTCTGGTACCGGTACCGGTACTGGTAATGGCAATGGTACTAGTTCTTGTTCAACGGTTGGAATGCCTTCACTGACTTCGAATTCAGACGGATATCGAGAGCAAAATTTATTGAGCGGTGGCCATATCATTGATGAACACGCCAAAGCGCGGCATTTAAGTCAGCGTAATAGTAACGGATTTAGTGAAGCAAATAATTCAAAAGAATTCGATACGAGTGACTATGGTCCGGGAAACGTGAAAATACACAATTCGGTGCTGAATCATAAACGAGATAGGTGCAAGGATCGAAACCATCGATCTTTGTCCACTACTGGTGCCATTAAACAAAACGTGCTCGATAAACGAAAGACTTTTTTAATCAAAGATGGTAGTTTTTAACTTGATTTTTTTAATTTGACATTTATATCGATAAAGAAATTTTTTTTATTACTTTAGCCAATATCCTTTTTTGTTAATGTTATAAGAAAAATAAATTTAATAAAATTCCTTGTTAATATAATGAGAACGTTGATAATATTAATATTTTTATGATAAGAATCAATAATATAATTATTGGCTAAAATTTTAAAATATTTTTTTCAACGAATAGATAAATTGTCTTTCTCGAATTATTCCGTATAAGTATATTTCTATATAAGTTAAACAAAATTTCCTAATTATGAAATATGTAAAGTTTTCGTGTAATTGAAATTGCTTTAAGGTGATTTGTTTAAAGCGTAAGGAAATCGTATAAAATTAAGAAATCATACCTATCTAGAACTTATTGAATTATTACTTTAATTCATTAGTGATATCGTTATGTACACAGGTACAAATATTTTTTTCTTTTTTGATCGCTTGTTTTATCAATTTTATAAATTTTTATCTTCATTGATAGCATGAAGACAGCAAGGGATTTTTTCTAAATCAAATTTTGTGTATTTAACTAACAATTGGTTACTAATGTAGATAAATAGATTATTTCTAACGATATATTGCTATATTTTGGAAGAGGATGAACAATTAATTTTCCTTTTTGAAAATTTCTAACCTAGAATATGTAAATTTGAAGTTTTCAAAAATTAATTTTAATAAGTCAGAATATATTTTTATGGAAAAGTTTATTTAATTGCGTCAAGAAGAGACAATCTTAAAAATCGTGATAAACAATAACAAAAGGCTTGTTTTATAACTTAAAATTATTTTTGTTTTAAAAAAATAAGATGCATAATAAAACTTCAGATTTTGTTCTGTTTTAAATTATGAATTTTTATGTTTAGTAAGTTCAAATAAATTTTATTTTGTTTTGTGAAATCAAATATATAAATTTGAAAATATTATTTGCTTTTTTTTATCTAAACAAATTTTCAGATTTATTTTTTATTTTTCCAGAGTTTTTATTCAGTTGAAAAAAGACTTGACACATTTTTCGATTAATAAAAAAAATCATTACTGTCCGTGTCTAAGGTTGAAACTTTAAAATTTATTAATTTTTCTTAAAATTAAAATAAGAAAATGAAAATTACTCAAATTTAACTGTTTGTTGATTTAAAATTTTGACATAAAATGAATAAATTTTCACTCCTTCATTTTTTGAAAAAGAAAATCTTAAATTAAAAAAAAAATTGTATAAGATTGTATTCTCAAAATCAGTTTCGTATGAAGACACATACATCAATTACATTTTGAGCTCTAAAGAGCTATAATCACAGAATAAAACAAAAGGACAACTGCAGTTAAATTCTTATTGTAAAGTTTGATTGCTTTTTTGACTCTCGGCGTATGTTTGTTCACTTAAAAGTTGAACAAACATGCAACTAGAGTATAATAAAAGGAATTCCTTTACAACACAGATCAAACAATTACTATTTTTCTAAACCATAATCAAGCCATTGCATAAATTGATCATAATCCTAATTATTCTCAGTTTTAAGAATGAAAATGATTAGGATCAAATTTGGAAAGGCACTTTATATATATTTACCGTTCTGTGATATTGTAGCTAATTTTAAAATTCGGTTTAGTATTTTTGTGAAAAAAGCATATGCATCAAGGGTCAAAAAAGCAATAAAACTTTACTGTAATAACTGCATTGAACTTGTCCTTATAAATGTTTATTCTTTGATTGTAATTACTGTGAAGCATAGATTACCCAGATCAGTAACGCGCCATGTAAAATTACATATCATTTACCCAGCCGGTAGTGTCGCTGTTATCTATTTTCGTTCTAAATATTAATATCACATTAATTTTGCTTTTATTATATCGAGTCACTCCTATTTATATTTCCTGTATGGTTAAAAACTTTGCATTCCGCTTTATAAAAAAGGACTGCCGCTTTAAATTGTATAAATATCAACTGAAAATGTTGGGGGAATTCAATTTATTTTTTTCCATTCCAAATCTGGGTAATCTGGGTTATAAAGCATTTTAATCACGTTCAAATTTAACATCATGCAATGTTACAAATCGTATAATACTGTGGAAACGGTATGATTATCTGTACTAATAGCAACTTTGTTTTTTTGTAATTTCAACCGCCCATTTTCTAGGAAAATAGACACTTCACTGGGCTAATACCGACATTAATTTTTAATTTTTTTCTTTCTTAAAATGGAGTCGACGTATTTGTGCTTACGGTATTATTATTAAGGCGTAATTTACTAACTTTAAGAATTTGAACAACAATATTTTTTTCATCTTTGGTGAGATTTCGAAAAAAAAAAAAAAAAAAAATAAACAAATAGTAATTTATTAATATTCATAAATGCCAAGAAAAGCTACAATTTGTATTGGAAAATGCCTACTTTTAAATAATGACAAATTTCTTATAGATTTTAAAATTGCTATTTCAGAGTTGTTATTTAAACTAAAATTTATTGCTAAAATTACAATAAAAATTGCTTAGAATTAAATTCTGTATATTTTAAAAAAATTGCATAGTTAAAGTAAAAATATTTTTTATTACTGTTACTTAATAACAATTTTGATAAAATATTTATAATTTTTTGTGTGTAGGTATTTAATGGATATTTTTTTTGTACTGAACAAATAATCCTTAACAACAATGTTTTTATATAAATTCACTTGCAAACTGTACAACATTCTTAAAAATATACATGGGTTTCAAAATCGAAATTCCTAATGCTTAAAATCTTAATTGTTAATATTCTCTCTGCTTAATCAGACTAAAACATCAAATTTTCGATACGTATTAATTCATAATATTAAATTAAGGTATTGATTTATTTTTATGTAACATCTCAAACAAATATTTAATTAGCAGATTGTAAATTGTTTAGTTTTTATGTAGGTAAATGAAATTTTAAAAAATTGTATGCGTTTTTCGATAGGAGTAACAAAATGCATTTTTTTAAAAATATAAATATAAAAGCTTTAAGAAATGTAATATCGGTATAATGTCATAAATTTAATTTTAATAAGCTAATAAAAAAATTAAATTCTTTCAATTAAATTCATTAGAAAATTTTGTGCAAGTCAGCAATAGTGTTGAGGTGAATTACCATCAAACAGTGAGAGATGCCAAAGCGAATAGTTTACTTGTTAATTCGTTGGTGTCTCAGCAACTCTCAGTCTCGTGCACGAATACAGTGATGTCACCTATAATTAGTACAAAATCGTTTGTAAATAGCGTAAAAGTGAGTAATTGTGCTGTGAATTCTTATTATGGTTCGGTATCGAACCTTAAACCACCGAAAAATCTTGCATCGACGAAAATTGTTCCGGGGTCAGAATCGGAATTAGGATTGGAATCAAGAAGAGAACTGGTTCCCGCAGCAGTTTCAGGGAGTATATCGGAATGCGATCGAGAGACCAATTCGAATGTGCAATCAAATATGCGATCAATGAAAACCGAAGAAATGGATTTAGAGGTTGATTCGAAACCTGGTATAGAAGCAATCTCAACCGATACTTTAAAATCAGTAACTAATGAAGCGTCCAAGCTACTAATGCAGCAAACTAAAACTGATGGCCGATCACCAAATAACGGTGGCCAAGGCGAAGACAGTGGAATTGAGTCAATGGACGCATTAAGTGAGAAGTCGCCAAACCAATCAGGCCAGAGTCCTCATAATCAATTGGATGCTTCTGTATCTGGCAACATTTTAACAATCGGCACGTCGGCTTCTACGACTGATGTTTCACATATACAAACAGCAACCAGTACCGCTGTACGTAACGGTGCTGAAGACTATAAGCCACAAAAACAGCAACTGCAATTGCACGAGTTCTTAGATTTGATTGACGCTAATAATGAGAACTTGTTGAATGGTGGCGGAACGCCTATTCGCGATTTAGATGTGAAATTGTTTGAAACAGATATGTCGGACGATAATGACGATCACGAACGCGATACCAACACGGTGTCGGACACAATCCAGCAAAACCAGCAATCGAATTTCGGACGATTGGGAGGGATACGTCGAAAACAAACTCGAGCGAATCGTCGCAAACAGAATTTATCTTTGATGAAAATTGACGATCATTCGCCTTCGAATGATTTATGCCTAACCGCAACTGATGCTTTTCCAAATGATAATCTGAACGAAATCGAATCAAAGCACGTACCGAGATCAGTGTCGACGCAAAGCTCAGTTTCGGCACCAACATTTTTGGAGCAACTATTGATTGACATACCATCGAGTGAATCACAGTTGCTACCGGAAAAATTACTTAGTCCGCATTCGGAAGCGAATAGACTGTTGAGACAGAGTCGAGCGACCGATCTAAAAATGGCTTCTAGTCCGTTACCCGAAAACGCTAAATTAGAAGTTTCAAATCAGAAACATTCAAATAGTGGTAATGAAAAGTTGGATATTATTGTAGATGACTTTAATATGTCAGTTACCGACAGTCAGGTGCAAACACGTGTTAAATCTCGTAAGGTTTCTGATAATGCAGTGAACGCAATTAGATCCTGTATCGGGTCTGAAAACGATTCAAAGATAGACACAATATCTCAGACCTCAGTACACTCTCCACGTGCAACAAATACGAAAAAACTAAATGGTAATGTTCAAAAACATGATGTAATATTCATAGACGATTCGACAGTCACGAATAGTATTGAAACGGTGCAGATTGATTCGTCAGATAGCGATGAACCATTAATTGAAGTCGTCGGTAAGTCGAGAACTCGTAATTCGTTGCTACCGTCAACAGTTTTAAAAAGCAATTCGAAAATTAAAACGAAAAGCAAAGGACTGTTGGCTCAATCGCAACAGCAGCATCATCATCATCAGCTGCAACAGGCGCAACAACAACGACGCTCGATCCGTACTGGTCTTAAGACGAAACGAAAGCAGACTGATGATAAGATAGTGTCACATAATACCTTTCCAGCCACATCTTATGCTTTGCACAAAGAAATTGGTGCGATTCCAGTTTCATCTACAGCTGCTGCGATACCCTCAGCGCGTAAAACTCGAAGCAATACAAGTTCGTATCAATTTCAGTGATATAGTTTATATTTTATTTTATCCCTAATTTTATACATAAATCATTATTTCATACTTATATTGACACATTTTGTCATTCCTCTTCTTGATTTTTAAAATAAAATAGTGGAATTTTAAAGCTGAGCTTGTGCTAGCTATTTTATTTGATAAATGTTAGTAATTATAAAAAGCGTTTAGTATTGCTACCGTTTTAATTTAAACGTAAAGTGTAAATTCCCTTAATTAAGAAATGAATTGTGAGAGACGAGGATATCCGCATCAGTGAGTTATAATTTCTCAAATTTAAAACTTAAATTCAACATCGCAAAGTTTTTTTTTTAATTAGAAGAGAAAAGCTTCAATTTAGTGGCATTTCGTATTGCTTTGATTCTTTTTAGAAATCCATACATAATAAAGTATGAGGTAGAGAAATAGGTAACGTATGTGTTAACACATTCGAAACCGTTTATACACCGTGTGTGCAATAGATTTCCGAGGCTATAAGACAGCTTGCACTGTGCAATAAAGAATACAAAAAAAAATTCGCTACTGGGGACTGTGTTCTAAGAAAATCATCATCTTGAATTCGTTAAACGTGTGTATAGAAATGTTAAAGGCTTTAGCAGTAAATGAAATAGCAATATTTGCCAAATTATGCGAAATTCCTATAAAATTCCTATATATATATATATTTGGAGATAAACGTGTGGAATTAATATGCGTAAAAAATTTAAAACCCCGAAAAAAGACGGTTGGATTTGATTATAGCATTTTTTAACAAAGAATTAATACTTCACAGCCAACGCCCAAATAATACGCAATTTACTATATCTGTAATTACTGAATACTTGGTTTTGTAATGCTTATATTTTAATTTTTTTTTTTAAGAATTGTATTAAAATTTAACAATCGATAACTTTTGAGGATTAACTTTTAAATAATTGTTTATATTAATAGTTGCGTACATAAAACTGTTTTTCACGCTAATTACAAGTATTTATCCAGTATTTAGTACTGTGTTTTTCTTAAGTATAATTATTCATAAAATGAATTATATGTAAATACTGAGTTGTCAGAAAATTCGTGCCGATTTTGAAGGAAAAACGCAGCTCATTTAAATCTTGGCACGCATTTATTAAATTATATAGGCGCCATTCTGTTCCACAACCTTTCTCCATCTTTCATACAACTTGAAAATTTCGTCCTTCCAGAACCTCTCTGGTTTTTTGTCGAAAAAGTTTTCCTAAATGATTTTTTATCTCGATTAAAGAAATGAAATTTTTTCCATTAAGGGAATTTTTTAATGATCGGAATGGGTGGTAATATGAAGGCGGGAGGTCTGGTGAGTATAGCGGATGAAGTAAAACATCTCAACCGAGCTCCAACAACTTTTATCGAGTTCTAAAAAACTGAGAAAAAACTTAAAATCCATGTTTTTTTTAATTAGCACCAAATTATTAGTTATATTAAAAAAATGTATTTGTTTTTTATGGCTCTTTATATTCCACATCTTTTTTGTAAAGATAATTTTTCTAAAAAGTGAATCGTTTTCAAGATAAAACAACTTATACGTTTTGCTATTGTTCACTTTCAACCCATAGAACTCAGCCCCAAACGAATTAGGGCAAGAATGTTATATGTCTTTATATATCACAAGATATGTGTAATCGAATGAGGGTATTTTGATCGAAACCGGAACGATTTCAATTTCAATTTCAATTTTCCTTCAAAATCGGCATGAACCTTCTGGATAACCGAATAATATTTAATATCTACTTTTTAAAAGTTTGGCTACTGGGTAAATTCTTTGTTCATACCATTTGGAACATTTAATTATATTAAAATTTCAAATAAACAAAAAGTGTCTAATGTAATTTTGAAAATATAATGATTTAATTAGAACAAAGAGGATGCGTGAAATAATGCATATTTATACCTATTTATTTTTATAAATTCTAGATGAAAATTTAGACTTGAAGCGACGTCGCAACAGCAACAGTAATCAGAATTTAGTTGCGTCTAGTATTATTGGTTATAATAACAATAGTTTAACAAAGCAATGAATTTAGAATATTTTTGTTTTGTGACGAAAACGAATCTTTATTGTTATAAGTCGTAAGTATAATCATTATTTTTTTTTAATGATGTTCTTAAATTTTCTTTAGAAAATTCTTGTTTTTTTTTTGTGTTTTTCTATTTTTTATTAAATCTTTGTCTTTAAAGAAGCAAGATTTAACAAATTTTCGTGCCTCTGACTAAAATTGTTGAAAATGATTAATGTAGTTGAAATTGTTTACAAAAAAAGTAACCGTTTAAACCATAAAATAATTAAGTCTTGCTTTTTATCGTTCTTTTTTGTAAAACTAATGCGAAATTGTGATATATATTTGTAAATATATTAATTTATTTTATTTATTAAAAACGCGAAAAAATGATAGCGATTTAATGTAATAATATTATTTTAAATAGTTTTCATTTCTATTTTATATTATATAATAATAAATTTCAAACACTACTTTTTGATATATTCAAGAAGTAAATGTTTTGTAAAATTACTTTTTAAAGGCAAAAAGGGTAATTGATTTTGCAAATTTATCCAATTTGTAAGATTACTTTGGTCCATTGAATACGTTTATTTAGGTTTCATGCATAAATGGTCCATTAAGGATGTATTTAATAAACGTACTCAAGCACATGTGAGAAACATGAGTAAAAACCCGTAAACACACATAATTTCCCCGATCAAATAAGACAATTTATTATTTCTATTGTCTATTATTAACTGTCAAAATATATTGTCATAATTCTACTTATAGTTATTTTGTTAAAAAAAACTCTTAAGCAGAAAAAACCCGGATACAAAACATTTGCGTGTACACAGCGTACGCAATGAAGTCTACCGGTCCGCGAAGGACTTTAAAAATTTTATTCTGGTTCACACTTAAAAGAATTTGCCCACCTCTGATTTAGAGCAACCAGAATGTAATCCTTCATTAGATAATAGCGAGAAAAATGTTTATTTACAATTTGATCTTTGTTTTAAAACTGACACGTTCATTTGACATTTACAATCGAAAAAAAAATCAAAAAGATTAAAGTAAAATTATTCCCCTGATGATTGTCCGTTCATTGTCTAAAAATTTTTGAAGAAATTAGAAATTTTTGACGTTTTGATGAAAAGCATTTTAAAATTGAACCATTTTGTCGTCTTGAAAAATATTAGTAATTTCATGATTGTCCAAAAATAGAATACTTAAGATAAAACTTGCGTAAGAAATTCATATTAGAAAATCGCTGTAGTAATCGTCCAAAAATTTTAAAAAGAATTTTTCGATTTTTTTGGTTGTAGAAAAATATTTGTTTTTTGCTTTACTGTTGTAATTGATAACCAATATTTAAAACCAAAAAAATTTTTATGTTTCTCTGGTACAATATAACAACTTTGTTTTTTTTCTCCACTTCAAAAATTTATTTTTCAAACAGCAACTTAAGAAACATCAAGCGTAATAATAATTTTAATCGTATACATATATACATATCAACTGCGGGGAGCGGAGTGTTCGTGTGTTTTTTCTCAAAAAAAGCAAAAATATTTCCTTTCGGCTTTGTTCATTTTGTTACTTTGTAACAATTTGAAATGCTTATTTTCAAAACATATTTATTATCGTGAGAAAATTCGTTTTCTTTTTCTTTATACCAATATACAGAGTGTTCACCTTAAAAGTGGATCCGAAATTTAGGCAAAACGTCTATTTTGAAAATTGAAAAAACATTGTAAGCATAATTTATGGCTTTCGACAAAAAGTGTATTGTGTTTTGTTTCCTTATAAGCGTATTCACTTTTCATTTATTCGGTTTATGTATTTTTTTTTGAAACTTACCCAAATTTTCTAAACTTAACTGAGGTTACTACTGTATTTTTTGCAGGAGTATTTTCGTACATTTCAAAATTCATGTTTTGTGTTTTTAGATGAAAAACAAATAATGTCTTCAATAAATATTACAACATTTCATAATAAAAAAGCATGGTAATTGTAATTTTTTTTTATTCAATTATTAATAAATACTAGTTTTCAATTTTTTTCTACAAAAGTCAATGTACTTTTGATCTATAAATTATT
>AGDA01048149.1:0-12391 GCA_000281935.1 Mengenilla moldrzyki | reverse complement strand
AAGCTATATAAGCTATTTCTGCGTTAAAAGTTAGCTTGATTTACAAAACACTTAAAAAACTACGTAAGAAATTCGTCATATTTAATAAAAAAGTTTACTTCAGATTTTTATGAATTTTTTTCCTTTAATTTACTGATTATATTTATTTACTCAAAATTACTCTAATTTGATCAATAAGAAAAAAATCAAATTTTTATTCTCAATTTTAACATAATTTACTCAATAAAATTTTTTTTATGGACGAATAAGCCATTGACGGATTATTCAATAAAATCTTTGATGGTTAACACTGGAGCTAGAATTTTAAAAGTGCAAGAGCAAACATAATAATTTAGGCTACCATTAATAACGATTTAACGTATATTTCAATTTATATTTCTTTATTTTAAATTATCAAAAAAAAAGAAGGCATGTGGGTTTTGAGTTGAGACCCCACAATGTTGAAGCCAAAACTTTAATTATATGGTCAGACTCAGTCTTATTCGTTAAAATTAAAACAAATCTTTAGGCAAACGCTATTTAAAAATATGCAAACTTACACACCTAGATTGTTTCTACAACCATGCGACAAAAAATAAAGTGATTTAAAGATAAGACTTAACAAAAACGTTCAACTTCTCTTGCAAAAGAGCAAAATAAAAGCCAAATTTTAAAATTATTTTGTGAGCTTTTCATGCACTTTTCATAAACATTATTAATATAATAATAGCAAGACACTGTGGCGAAAACAATTTTTGCGTAGACTCCTAAATCTGGTTCCTTAACTATTCATTTTTTGCTTCGACTCCTGGTTCTAGTTCCATTAAAGTTCTAACTAAGAGATTTTGACTTCGGTATACGATTTTGTGTTTATTATATGAAATTAAAAAATACAAAAGCATTACAATTACCATTTTTTTACTCTTAAAAACAGAATGGAGGCACAACTAATACGTTCGGAAAAAATTTCGGTTGTTTTAAATAAATTGCTTTTATTCTAGTTTTGCTTCTTAGCAATTTATTTTTGGCAATAGTTCTGTTCCAGCTTCAATGCATTAGTATTGAAAGTTTGTAGTCATATTTAGTCCAAACATCTGTGACTTAATAAATGCTGCTTATAAAATGTACACAGATTACTTTTTTTGGCGTATATATATTTTTCAAAAGAAATTTAAAATCATTATTTGAATATATTTGTAAAAAGAGCGACATCGAAAAAATTATCTAGAAATTAACATTCATTGAAATAACAGTGAAATGAACACTTTTAAAATAATTTTAAAGCCACTGTAAGTGTTAGTTTTTGAAACTTTTCAAAATCATTAACGAAAATCACACCATATAACAAAACGTAATCATGTAGTACAAGATTCGTTTCTTGTTTGGTAAAAAAGCGAGAAAATCCTCGTCAATTATCTAAAAAGCTTCATCTATTTATCATCCACTTTTTTGCTCAACTAACTTTTCTAAAACGATTCGAAAATTATATACGATTATCATCATCATGTTTAAATGCATGAGCTTTATACGAAATTAGGATGATAAAAAGGGTCGTTCTCATCTCAACAACCTATACATGAAAAACAATAACAGAAATGACAATAAAAACGTATATAGCATTTAAATGACTGTCAGTACCCCTGCCCGGACTGGCATCGATATCGGCGAATTTTAAACGAGCGCCGAAAACGATCAACGTATTACCCATAAATTGTTCACGTTACAAGACCGAAATTGTAATCATTTCAATAAATTTCTAAACGCAAAGACGTGCAGCGATAATATGAGCAGCCAATAAAAGCGATTTGTTATTTATAGAAAATCGCGAAGTTCGAAAATCAACTTCGTCATGGGGGTAGTGCGCTATTTATCCCTTATATTAGTCGACTGTGCTTCTAACCCTCACGTTTGTTTCCGTTTAAAGGCGCCGTGAATTTCCTAAACTCGATTTTTGTCAATATCTATTATTAGAACTGTTAGTAAATTACGAAGGGGTTGTAAATAGTCAAATCGAATATAAATTTGACAAATTTTTAGTAAATACATATTAAGTGGCTAAATATCCCGTAAAAAACTTAGTATATAATTAGTATACAACTTGTAACAATATTCTATTATTAATTTTATGACACTTATTTAATAAAAGAAATTATTAAATCTACAAATTTTGTTTTCTCCATTTTCAAGTCAATTTTCATTAAATTGGTAACAGTTTTCGTTAAATTTATATATAATTTTTTTCAGTGTAATAAAAATCCAGTAAATACCTAAAAACTACTAGGTAAGTATCTAAAGTGTACTGAAAATCTTAATAAATATTTAATAAATACTTGGAGACGAATTAAAAAGCATTTATTAATGTCTAGTAATTATCTAATAAGTACTTAATAACTTCTACAAAGAAAAAAATTCAAAATTTTCCTGTGGTTACTATTCGCGATTAAAAAAATTTTTTATAGACTCAATTTTTTTTAGGAAAATTAAATTTAACGCCATAACGTATTTATTTTAAAAAAAATAATAATAATAATAAAGACAAAAAATTTTGCTAAAAAACTTCTTTTTTGACTTTTTTTTGATAGATTTAAAACTAACTCAAGATTGGTGTGAGCAATCAACTTGAAATTTGGTGGGTAATTTGACAAAAACTTTTTTCAATCTTTTGCACAATTTCAACGCCATAGCTAAAAGCAATTTTTTTTCGTGATTTTTTAAACTTTAAAAATTTATTTCCCCCTTTCCTTAAAAACTAGAGGATGCAGAAAATTTTCATTTCCATTTTAAGTGTCTAACAGAAAATCATAGAAGTACAAAGGGGTATTTTTTATTGCTGACTAGTGTAATCAAAAAAATCAAAATATTGTTTTTTATTTCTGGTCAAGAAATAAGCGATTTTAACCAATTTATAAAAAACCTATTTAAAAAAAACTGGAAAAAAAATTATTTTCTAAAAAAAAATAAATTATTTTCTAATGAAAAATCACTTATTATAATTAAAATTTAAAATCAAAATTTTATTAATATTTTTCCCCAATCTGTTTCGCTTATTGTTAAGAATATATTTGGCGTTTGTAACGTTTTTACTAGTTCTTAGCAACACAACATTGAATATTTTATTGAAAGCTTAAAAAGTTCAAGAGCAAAATTTTGATTACTTAAATATAAAAACAATAAAAAATATATCAAAAACTATAAATTTTATGAAAAGAAAATGATTTTTTTTCTAAATTTTAGACATAGAAGAAAAGTTATTTTTTAGAAATTAAATTTTTTTATTTCAATACTTTACCCTTTGTATACACATGTGACATTTCTGTAACAAACCTTAATAATCCACCTAAAATAAACAGTTTACTTTATTCAAATCAATATTACTGCGTTGTAACATGCCACACTGAAAATTTTAGTATCAAATACAAATCATAAATGGCGTAACTGGTTGATAACAGCGAGTTTAAATTTCGTGTGTTGATGAAAATGACAAGTCGAAATTCGTTGCTAGTTTGAATTTTATAAAAATAAATAATAATAGTCTGTAAAATTGTAGTTCTTTCGTCGAAACCTATAGATAAGTGAATGATTTTGTTCATTTATTGTTAGCAAAGCATAATTTTGTTTTTTGTGTGAAAAATGTAACTTTATATGTTTGTAACATTTCTGTTAAAAATGTCAAGTAAATAAAAATAATTATTTTTTTAATTTTAAAAAATTACGTTTTTTTATTTGTTCAAACCTGTTATATTCCTAAAAAAATTACAAAATGTATGATCTTTGACTACAAAAGGTTAAAAGATAATTAAAAGATATCAAATACCTTGATTTTTCCTCACCAGAAATTAATGATAAAAAATTCCTGTTTGAATTTGGGATTAGTATAAAAGTTTTGCTTTTATAAAATAAAATAAATATTTATATACTTATATGACAAAAAATAAGTATTTCTGTGTTATGTAGTTTAGGCTAAGTTGTATATACGTACAATTAGCGAAACTCGAATAGTCGAGTGCGCCATCTGATCTTAACGCGCAAAGTAACCGGATCTGAGTTTCATCCGGCCTCCTTTCCCATCGGACACAATATTAACCACGAGGGGGAGGATGTCTGCTAAAGCTTAATGTCAGAGAGTGAAAATTCCGGCAGTAATGGAATTACTAAAGATGTCGAATCACCCTGTGTCGTGATCAAACACCTTTGGCCATAGTGGTTTGGCAATACCGCTAATAATCCGACAACAGATGCCACCATAGTTTTTAGTTTTCAGTACTGAAGGGCTAACTAAGGGTGAAGAAGTGTTGTGTGTAGTTTAAGCTAAGTTGTACATAAGTACAACAAGCGAGGCTAGAATTGCCTGTTGGTCACCGATCGACCGTAGCACTCTAACGCAGCCGAGTTCGAGTCTCGCCGCTACCGATGGCTATTGTTAATTTACCCGTTGAAAATGGTTACGACAACAAACGGTCAATTGACGTTTTTTATCGCAAACACTGATTCTATCATCAATGTTTTTTTTTATTTTTACGTTTTCATACTACCAACTTTTTCTGAAGAAAATTTTAAATTAAAATTAACGGACCTTTGTTCATAGTCTATTTTTCATCGAAAAATATTCATACGCCTTAATTTAAAGTAGATTTATACTTCAATGAAAATAGAACTTTTTATCCACGTATTTAAAAAATTCTTAATATATTTCCTTATTAAATAAATAAAAAATAGTTTATTGGGAAATTAAGGTTAATAGTTTTTTTTAATAATTTTTATATTTCAGATAAATTTTGATTAAAATTTATACTGCATTTTTTTATGAAATGAGAGCTTCTTATAAGTGCATGAATATCAATTGTGCTGCTATATTGTGCTCGTTATGCACACAATTCTCGTTTAAATTTAATAAAATCAAGATGATATCGGTTCATTTACGATATATTTTGCAAAATCAATTTGTCTGAAAGGTTTCCACTTTTGCTCCATTATAATATATGTTTAGATATTTTGGAAACTCGATATAACGTCAAGTGTGCTGTTGTGAATTTTCGAAATTTCGTATTCAAATAGCGTGGCTGGTTCACATAAAAGCTGAAAAATCAGCAACGATTTTACGCATCGGCGACAGAAATTGCGGCTTCTTTTTTGCCTAAACCTAATCAGCGTTTCAATTTCATACACTTTATGTATTTAAAGAGGGTGATTTAAACCAGTCATATTAACAAAATTAAATAAAATTTAAACGTGTATTTTAATTTTATGTCTCACAGTATCACCAAGAACAGCTTTAATACAGCAACGTAATTTTTTAAACAATTATCCTAATATAACAGCTAGAAACTTAATATAATAAATTGCGTCAATAAATTTTATTCACAAAGTTCAGGCTTATTTACACCACACATGAAATTTGAAAAACCCAATAACGCCAATATAACGTTGCTATATATCTTTCGAATTTATGATCTAAATTTGAATACAATATTAGTATATTATAAATTATGAAATATCATAGTAACGATAATAACAATAATAAAACTAGAGACCAAACTCTCTTCCTACCCTAGCCTATGAAATAAAACGATCTGTTTCAATAACTTGATTCATACCAGGAGTGGGTGGTCAAGACAACAGAGCTTTTAAGGTACCAGGTGTAAAGTAAAAACCTTACATTTTCATCACCAAGTCACTAAGGATGCAGAGCATATTTTTACCAGGTGACCATTAGATTCATGTGAATCCAAATAAAATAAAAGCAGATTTAACCAATTTATGTAAAACGAATTTTCCGGGAAAAAATGGCGCAATTCCTAAAAAGAAAAAAATACCTTCCGGCGTTTGGCACAGTAAAGTCGTAAATGAAAAAAAAAAACACTTAAGAGGAAAAATAGACTCTGAAAGCAGCGGTAGCACAAGTAGATGAAGTTGAAGATGATTATGGGAAGAGAAGCCTTCAGGTCTCAGCATCCAGACCTCTTTTATGATTATTCCTTGTTACAATAAACCTTTTGTACCAGAAGTATTTTTTTGTCAGAAGAAAAGCAGCAACTTCTCAATTATTTTTCCCACAATGTGGAGCTGATGATATCCAGCACTAGGAAAACCTACAGCTAAGTCGCTAGAGACTGAGTTGTGAATATGTGGTCAGGTGCAATCTACTGGGGTCTTGAAAATAACCGTTTTTCACCAAAAGATTCCAGGCAGACTCTTAGCAAAGAAACAAAATTAGGCCATTTGGTTGAAATACATACAACTTAACCATTGAACCACCGGTTTGCTAGAGCTACAAAAAGGCATCTAGCTGTAGTACTAGGATATTAATCTCTCTTAGAAAACATTAATTATTGTTTACTTATTTTCATTTTTAGATTGAAAAAATTCGTAAAATTACTGTACTAGGTCAAAGCATTCATACCGCTTTTAATTCACATTACTAAAACAAATTTTGAATTAAATTAGCAGTTTACTTAGATAGTTTAGCTCTGAGTGATAGTTTAAAGGTTTAAGGAGTTAAAACTTGTCACTTACTATTGAAATATTTACTAAATAAATTTTTTGGTTTAAAACGTCTGTTTAAGCTAGGATTTTTTACAAAAAATCATGCGGCTACTTTTAATGTTGAAATCTTTTCGCAATTTTTAATAAATCAGTTTTATGATTAAATTGCAAGTTGATACCTTACTAGCAAATGAAGACCATTATCGTAGCGACCTCTTAATTTTTTTTTAAAAAAGGTGAAAAATCTGCCAAAATTCTTTGTTGAGAAATGTCAAAAAAATTTTGAAAATGTATAAAAATTTAAGTGATATTTACAGGTTAGGCATATTCTTAATGCTGCAGTGAAATATTCTTTTAATTTTAAGAGAAAGTAAATTTTATGTAAAGCACTTATGTTTATATAAAATATTATATTAATGTTTTGACAGATATGTTCTGTTGACAGAAAATTTACTCTTGAAGGATAGTGAAGAAAACATAAATCAATGTTTTCGTAAACGTTTTGATCATATAAAAAATTTTAAGCTGTTAGCACATAATTCATACTTTTCATTCTGTGAGAAGTGACGTCACTACTGACGTAGCTGATGTGATTATGAATGTATGAATCAATTTATAACATCATTAAAGTTTTTTTTAAAAAAACTTAAATTTTAATAATTAATTCAAACACATTTTATTTAAATCCTACAACCATAAACATCCATTTCGTCATAAAAAAATTATCAACAAATGAACTTAAAATTTAAATTTAAATTTGAATAAGAATATTAAAAGTTTTGAATGAAAAAATCTCTTTAGATGTTTAGATTAAAATTGGAAAAGCCAAACAGTTTTGTTTTGGTTCGAATATTTAGCAACTTTAAAAAATTTATATTTCCTTAACACAAATGAAAGAGTTAAATACTAAATCTTCAATGTTACGATGCATTTAAAACTTTTAAAATCTGGTTTCAATTACACAAAAAACCAGTCGTAATTACGAACACTATTTACGTTCCTTTAAACACTTTACGATCTTCTAATTTTGCTTTGCGCTGAAAGACAATTTAAAAATAAGTAGACGAGATTTTTTTGGTTAAAATTTAGACAGAAATTCTATGAAAGTTGCACGTATGCAAAATCAGAAGCAAGAATTGAAAACAACCGTAATACACAGCAAATGAAAATAGGAAAAAATTCTAAACGGCTTGTCACTCTTTGTAAATTATGAAGACATATCTTTCGTTTTCGTAATTAAAAAACTAATTATTTCCCTTAACAACATTCTTTTTATAACGTTTTTTCGCCTTTTTCTTAATCTCGTATTTAAATTTTGATTTAAGGCCTCGTTTTTTCGTCGCTTAGTCTTATTTCGAAATTTCAAGAGGAAAAATTCGTTAATTAGTGGCGCCTAAGACACCCTTGGAAAGTGGAAATTCTCACAAACACTCGCACATCTGCCAAAAATCAATTATTAAATATTTCATTTAATTTTATGTTAATTTAGGACTTCGTTAATTCTTTTAGACAATTACTGATAATTAATTAAGGTATTGTAAAAGACCCATAATAAGTTGGCTGTGTTTCACGCGCTCAACTCAATGATAAATTGCTTTTGAATCGTTTGAAAAATGACTAATGGTAATTAGCTTAGGCCGTGATAAAAATAAAATTCGAAATTTCAATGAACCGTCTACTCTACATGATGAATAGTACAAACTAAGTATAAGTTTTAAGACCTAAGTTATGAAATTCAAGTTAACATTTAAGTTTATTTTTTATTTTTGTAAGAGTATTATTCACAAATGTCTTAACATTTTATTCAGTTACATATTTTATTTTTATTCCATGATTTTATTTTAATAAACTATTTGTGTATTTAAAATAACATAATCAGAAAACAGTATATGGCTAAGATAGAAATTGAATATGTTCAATGTAGCTTGATTTGATTAAAGTTTATTTTTATAATAATAAGGGGCTAATTTTAAAATTGATTTACATACTATTTAGTTAGTTTTCATATTCACCTCATACAAATTTAAAAAAATTTAAATAGTGTTTTAAATATTATAATTTATTTTCTGCAATTAGTGTTTTAATTCTGTTTTAAATAAATTTAAAAGCGTCACATATGTTTTGGTGTTAAAAAGTGTGAACAATTAGAGGCCTTTTGTTCGCGAATAACCTGATTACTTTTTTGGTAAGTTATAAGTTACAACTCAGACTGCAACCAATGTTCACCAAAATACAGTTGTTACCAATTTTTAGTTTCAAACTTTTTTAAAAAAATATTTGAATTTTAGAAATACAAAACAAACAGATCTATGTTCTGCTCGCTTCAAAATATTCTCTAAATATATTAGAAATATTAATTCTGAATTTATTTTAAGCTATTCCACTACAGTTAAAGCGGTGTGAAATAATTTTGACTCTTATGAATATCTCACACCGAGATGATTTGAATGCTAACAGCAAAATTTTATACACTGATCAGACTCACAGAAGGCTAATATTTTATCTAAAATTGATAATTTCAAGAGATGGAATCAAGGGTTTAACCCAAACTGAAATTACGTCAAATTAAAACTCAGAGAATACAATAATTCAAATCTTTGATGAAAATATTCAAGTGCGATTCTTAAAGAAATTTCACCTTAGATATTTGTTTTCCGAATCGCACTTCTTTAACACATTTAATTCGAAACGATCATCACAGAAAAAATAATAACGTACGAGCGCAAGGAGTCTTTCGTCTTAAATGATTAAGAGAACTGTTACAAACGTTTTTTGTTACTTTTCGTAACTTAAATAAAAAAAAGTAGTTATAAAAAGTTGCAACCAAGCTTACCAAAATACAAAAAGTTGTAACCAAAGATAACCAGGTTATTAAAAATTTTGAAAATTTAATTTTATATTAAAAATTAAAATTCTTAGAGTAAATTTTTAGTAATACTTTTAAACGTGTAAAAAAATATCAATATTAGTGCAGAAAAATCTAATGTTCTATAATTGTGGCATATTAGGCATTTATATATACTTGTATTTAAAATTTTTGAATATCAAAACTTTAAATAATCCACAGATCTGTCTGAAATTATGAAACAAAAATTTTTAAAAATTTAATTTTGATATAAATTTTTTCGAGTTTTTTTTTTGAAAAAAAAAGAATAATGCCTAAAAAATACGAATTTATTCATTATTATTCTAAAATTTAATATAAATAAATTATGGACAATTATTTTTAAACTAACTACATATATAAACATAAAGTCAGTAGTTAGTGTATATTATATTATATTACATATATACACTTCATGAAATTATCGACCTTAAAATTTGTTTTGCAACATTTTACAATTATTTACAACAATTAACAGCATATCAACACTAATATTTTATATTCAGTTTTGGGCACAAATAAAACAACATTATGTGGAAAAAAATTTGTTTGCTAAATAAGTGAGCTCAAAATATATAACATTTTCCTAAAGCGTAGCAAAAAACAAATTTGTATATAATTTCCCACGACTATTATACTTAATAATTGTTTTGATGATATCAAAGTGCTGTTGAAAAATTGATTGGTCTGTAAGATTCTTTCTCACTTGTTACTACTCAGTCAAAGATTGATAAAATCCGCCTTGTTGATGTTGAAAAAAGTGGAAGAAGCGACCTATGATTTTCCGGAATAAGTGATCAAGACAGCTTAAATTAGTCACTGAAAATTAGTTGAACAATTTTCTGTGCTGATTTTACATCATTTATTAGCCGATTTCAATTAGAATAATGTCAATAAACAATTTTACAATTGATCGACTATTGGCAACTAATGAAAATAGTTTGTGCCGACATCTGAACAAATATCCCAGTAAACAAATAAATTTCGAGCAAGTAATTGAAAATAGTAGTGATGAGCATGAAAAACTGGCCGTAATCGGGCAGAAAATTACTCCTGATACGGATGCAGAGTTAGGCCGGATCAAGAGTCCGGAACTCCGAAATTTGCTGAATGCTGAATGCTTCGACGATATTAGAGCTAATGGCGACAAGTACGATGACAATGAGCGTAATTTATTTGAGAAACTTGACTCGATTTCTAATTTGTCTTCTAATGACTCGAATATCGACGATAAAAAAGGTAATTGAATTGCACCCGTACAGCGCCCTGCAACCCCATCGAAACGGCGCAAAAGTTTTACTAAACTTTGCTGCTTTTCTCAATTTCAGCATTTCGTTGTTTTCTTTTCGTTAAATCGCAAACTAATTTAAAAGTTTTCGGTATGCGAAAACATGCTTAGTTCCAATTATTTAAATTGCATTACAAGTTTTGTGCGAAGCGAACACAACCCCTTCAAAAATTTTTAAAAAAATATATCATTTAGCAAATAAACTAATAATAGAAAAATTAAATAATATACAAATAAATGTTAGCTGTATTGAATTCTCAATTAATTAATTTAATTATTATCTAGTATTTAACTAAAAATCAATAATCTTTTTGGTTTACCGGTAATCTATTTTGAAAATTGCTGTTATTAATGAACGGAGAAAATTTATTAACATTTGAACAATAGTTATTGTTAAAAAATGATAAATATAATAAATACTGTTAGATCAGTTATAAAAAATAATAATGTAATCAGAAAGTAATTTTGTAAATTTTGAATAGTTATCTCAACAATAAATCCTGGTTTAAATAATAGTTAAAATTTTATTTTTAACACAATAATATAGTTGTCACTTTTGACAATTTACTTCTTCGGTATGCAATTTTTTAATATGTGTTAAAAATACATATTTAACGCGTTTTTATCATTTGATATTTCACAAAAATTACTTGTTACTTAACAATTAGTGTTAATTATAACCATTTTCATTATTTCCAAAAAAATAATACCACGCATTTCATTCCAAGCTTTTAGCATAGGCATAAGAAAATTATCCCGTACTCAAACGGTTAATAAATATAAACAAATTTTAATACCAATTAATGCGCACTGTGCTGCATACAAGCTTATATTAAACCATTTAATACAAATACAAATAAGATTGAGTAAAAAATATACCATAGTGTAACTTTTGGTGAATTTTAGATGAAAAATAAAAAAAAACTTTGTTTAATGGTTCCATACAAACTATATGTTTCAAAAAGTTGTCTTAATTTTTTCCTATATTATTAAATAGAGACCCAAAGAAAATTTATTAATTACATAAAAAAAACTAATTGTTCATAGACAATAATTTAAAAAGTTCATTAATATGATTATCACATGGTTTATTTATTGTTAGCCGTTATTTTAAAAAACATCTTTTAAAAAGACTAACTTATAAATTAAGAAAAAATTGAAGTCTATTTGTAAAATATAATAATTTTTTTGTAATATAAATCAGCGAAAAAAAAATCAACATAGGGCAATTAAAAATAGATATTAGAATTTAACATAAGTTTTAGGCAAAATATGCTAATATAGTAATTACTTTTGAAATTACGATTTAAAATTTTTTCAAATATTCTTTCTTGTCACTTTGTATTAAATATTATTTTTAAATTTAAATGCTCTAAACAAGATTGTTAATTATTAAATGCTTTTTTATTTTATAGCTAAATATAATTTTTTACACACAGACTTATTTCTGAGAGAAGAAGAAATTGGGTTCTTTTCTGATATTAAAGCTTAAAACAAGCATATTATTTTTCCGTCACATATGATTCTTAAGCGAAACTTTAAATTTTGAAGTGATTCTTTCAACATGTACTGATAAGTGACTTTGAATTGAGTGAAAAAATTGGTGTCAAACTTTCAGATTATAATTAAAATATTAATAACACTATTATCTTATACACGAGGGGAAATGGACATATATGCCTATTTGGAAAAATTATTCTTGAATTTATAAGGTTTTTAGTCTTTAAATAATTTTTCAAAAACAATGAAAATTTTTA
>AGDA01048003.1:0-14300 GCA_000281935.1 Mengenilla moldrzyki | reverse complement strand
TTATTGCTATACGAAAAGTAGGATTTTTTGACTTTTTTTTCTGATGAGAATTTTAAAAATAATTCAAACTTATAGTCACTAAAATCGGCTTATTTCAGTATTTTTTTCTACACGTAATTTCATTGCATACACTGAAAAAAAAATCTTCAAGAGATTGGTAGATTTCACTACCAATATATGTGACGGGTATAATTTTCTACCAAAAATTTAAAGATTGTGCGGAAACATTTTTCTCGAACTTATTGGAGGAAAATTCTTCTAAATATTGGAACACCAAATAATATTTAGATAGTAATATCTTCTAAATTATAGAGGAAAAGTTAATCTATATGTGAAAGATTATTTATACTTACTTTTTACAAGCATGAACTTTCTTATAATTTATTTTGAACACAAGAAATAAATATTTGAAAAAACAGGGCCTTCGAAATTTATGTAAAGTAAACTCAAATGCGATAAGCGTCATTAAGCGTTGATGCAAAATTTCAATGCTAAAAAATTGTTTTTACACTGAGGTTTTTCCTTATATAGACGTTTTATTAATTCCATAGATAGGCATTGCTTCCAAATTAAATAGTTTGAGAAAAGCTCTAAAAAGATGTCGGTAAGTGAATTTTTCATTAAAATTAACAAGTGCCGTTTTCTCTAATGGATAGATAAGAATTTTTATGTTTTGAAATTTCAAAAAATGGGTGTCCAATCTGGAAAAAGGATAATAGAAGCTATCAGTCGGTTCAAAAATCCATGTAATGTGCATGAAGTTCGGAATTTCTTAGGTTTAGACAGTTTATTTTGTATATCCATCAAAAGTTTTGAGAAAATTGCAAGTACCATAAGCAAGTTTTTAAAATTCGCTTTATGTTCTAGACTATTTTTTGTTTTTTTGATCCGACAACACTAAATGAATTGCATACAGATGGTAGGTCTTGTGGATTAAGTGAAATATTATTTCAAATTCAAAAAAATAATGTTCTAAAACCAGTAATGTACTATTATCGAAAAACGATTAAGGAAGAAAGTCGTTAGCATTCGTACGAATTAGAAACCTTAGCGGTAGTACAAAGATTAAAATGGTTCTATATATATATATATATTTGATTTATTAACGTGTATGTTTCCAAAAAAATTATTAGTAAGGATCTACTAATAGGTTAACTCAGTGATTCCCAAAGTGTGAGCTGTGCCTCCCTGGAGAGCCGCGATACCTCATTAAAAAACATTGTAAAATGACAACTTTTAAGTAAAGCCTCCTATAAGAAGAAAAGTTCAAATGTAATACACCAGGAGTGAGCAACATTTTTTGACAAAGGGCATATCCAAATCTTAATTTTTTTGGCGGGTCAAAAAATTATATGTTTATAAAATTTATAATTTATTCATATAATAAACAATGATTACAAAAGGAGAAAATGTGGAAAAAAGTTGATTGCATACAAAAAATAAAAATGTATACTTGAAGATTTCAATGTGAACTTTGACATACTTGATTAAATCAAATTAATTTGGTTAAATTTAATATACCTTTAATATAAATAAACATTTGGAGGACCCCATAAAATTATTAGACGGGCCACATACGGCCCGAGGGCCCCAGGTTACTTATCCCTGTAATACACCATATTAATAAGGGGTCAAAGTGATGTCACTGTGATATCAAATGTTAAAAAATATGCTAGTTTACTACATAAATTTTCATGATCGCAATCAAACTTTTAACGTAAAAAGCTGCTAAATTTCGGCCACTTTATTGTCAAAATTTTTTTTTCATTAAACATTAATTCAAAATCAGTAGAAAATAGTATATATCCATTACTATTATATAATAACTTAAATTTTTTTTGGAATTCACCAATCGTCAATGATTTCATTAACTTCTTATCTTACAAGGAAAGTGCACGGGTTAAGGGAAACAGATTTTAATTATTTTTATCGTAGTGGTAGTATACCATATGGGTATAATACCCATAAAATATTAAAACGCAACTTTCAAAGGTAACGGAGAAAAATGTAACCAAAATTCTCCAAGTACTTTATTCATAATTTATATATCTGGTTGAGCGAGCAATGGCGTAGTGGTAACGGTCTAGACTCGTACTTCTGCTGACGCGGGTTCGAGTCAGCATTCGTTACATTTTTTTTGGCTAATTTATTATCATTAATTAATTTTTTTGCATGGAATACCAATAGTGTTGTTTTTAATAAATTATAAAATGGTTGTAAATAAATAAAAAACGAGTGTAAAATTCAAATTGTTATTAAAATTATTCTAATTTATTTATGTAATATTATGTAATTATATATCACTATCAGTTTTACATGATCCTGAATGATATTTATGGTAAAAACAGTCAAAACAAAAATATCTGCACCATTTTACATTTCTTATCATCTTGTATGTTTTCATCAGACGAATCACCTTTAACTGTTGAAAAATTTTTCTCTGCATTCTTCTTGAACATGAATCAATTATTCATCAAATTATGGACTTCTTTTCATTCAAGATATCTCATGTTTCATCATATAATTCTTGGCTTGATAGTATAGCATTTTCATAGAGTGTATTAGACGATGTTTTTGCAATTTAATTATTTTTCACAAGTAGACCTTCATAATATATCAATCAATCTTTAAGTAATTACTTTGTTTTATCACTATGCACACAATTTTTAGGAATTTCTTCCTCACAATGTGAAAAACCTGCTTCGCTTGATGACATTTTTTAGTGAATATAATAATTAAAAAACAATTTTTAAAAATAAATTTGATGGCATAAATAGATCTTATTGTGTCGAAAGTGAAAAACGAACTATTCAACAGACCTCCAAGAAATGCAATGCAAATTTAACGTGGTTATCAAATATAATATAAATGTGTTTAGAAACAATCAAAAAAAATAAGTAAATAATAATTGATAATAAAAATAAATAACTAAAGAATTCTATATATTATATATTTACTTTGCAAAAAAATTAATTAATGGTAATAAATTAGCCAATAAAAATAACTGTTGTGAGTGCAAACTCGAACCCGCGTCGACAGGAGTACGAGTCTAGACCGTTACTACTACGCTATCTCACGCCCAACCAAATATTTTATATAACTTCTTTATAAAATGTTTGAAGAGCTTTAGTTGCATTTTTCTCCGTTACTTTTGAGAGTTGCGCTTTAATATTTTATAGGTAATATACACACATGATACACTGCCACTACACTAAAAATAAACAAAATCTATTTCCCTTAACTCGTGCACTCTTCTTGTCAAATGTTTTCTTCCACGCTTCAATTACTAGATTTTCTGGCTCTTTTTCAGTTTTTAAGGACTCCAGTAGTTTCTCATCATCGTTACCAAAACTATCAGAAATCTCTTGGTTGTCGCAGTTTTCATTTTCTTTAATTAAATCCCTCAATTTGAATTTTGTATTGTGAATGGTCTTATACAATAAACCTCTAACATTAATTTTTTTCTTATCTATTACTTTAATGATATATAGTAAAGTTCTTTTATTTCATTCAGAAATATCTCGATTAGCTCATTAGTAATTGTTTGCCAGTAAATTCTTTTAACTTGGCTAAAATAAAAAGAGTTTAATGCTTTTTAAAATATCAATTTACTAATATAAAAGTAACTTACGATTTCGACCAAATGTTCTGCAAAACACGTCTATTTGCTCACAAATTTCTTTTCTTTCTTTTTTCGAGTTAAAAATACAAGATTTTCGCAAATTTTGGAACTCTGTGTCAAAAATGTTTTTAGACCTTCAGGAAAATGTTTACGACTAAAAAATCCAATTAGATTTTGTTCTATGCAGTAAAATTTAATACTGGAAAAGAGGTCTACTTGGTTTAGTTTAGAGGATTGGATGCAGTCGTAATCAGCCGCGATGAAATCATAATGACTAAATTCGCAGATTTTGAAACATTCGACGTTGAAAACGAATCGTTTTGTAATGAAACCAATGGACTTTGAGCTAAATGTTAGTAATTGCAATTTAAAGTATCAACTTACAATTTAATTTCATATAATACCATTTGCAAAATAGCTAGCTGCTGAAGTAATCAATGATTCATTTATTCCGTTTAAGGAGCCATTACTAACAATTGTACTATGATACGAAACATTATCCAGATTTTCGCAAATTAGATTAATTTCATTACTAACTTTTTATTAAGAAAAAATTTAATACAATTGTTTTTTTCTTCAACAACACACTTACGATTTTCACAGTGTATAAAATTCATTATTTAAAACGTTAATCACTTTTTTAATATGTTCACTTCTTAACATGTGAAAAAAATAAAGAAAAATTCTTGAAACAAAGAAAACTTAATAAATTTAAAGAAAATAAGTAAAAAAATCTTCCTAATTTAGAAAATGTTTCGTTTCGAGGAAATAAATTTTCCTATGTAATAGTATCGAGTTATTTGGTAACTGTTAATAAAAAAAACGACTAAAAACTCGAATGAATAGATTCCTTAAGTGTCCTGCAATTTTTTCTTCTTTGAAAATTCAGAAAATTCTGTTAAATAAAATAAAGCTAATTTTTTAGGGGTTTTTTCCAGTGTAATATTATATTAGAAATGTCGAAATTAATGTTAAGACATTCTATAAATTTAATACTCAAATCAATTTTTTTTATATCGCAAATTGACATTACGATTGAGGTTACTTATTACTTTTTATTTACTTAATCCGCATGCTATTCACTTAACGTTTATTATACTTCAAAAGTTCCTTTTTTCTAGCTTTCTGAGCAGTTACATATCCAAGCTATAAGTATTAACATCATTTTTTAAATATGAAATTATTTTAGTATTTATAAAAATGGTGAAGTAATATTTAATAATATCTGAGCGCAAATTATATTATGATTCATAAAGGAATCTCCACTTTTTTAAATAATTTGATGGTGTATCACCTGAAATTTGTATCCATTTTTCATACTGTAAAACCGTTTTTTGTAGAATGCATTGCCTCGATATTTTGTCATTTAATTTAAGAATTTATAGTTCACAGTTGGAATATGATTTCAGTGTGTGAAAAATCTCATTAGTATTACAAAAAAAGGTATTCGACTTAAATGTTAAACAATTCTGTATGTTATTTGCATATTGGTAAATTGAGTGGCCTTTTGAGTAAATCAAATACTCAGTTTGGGGCTTAATAAAAAAGTAGTGATTTTTAATTTTTGTCGGCAATGGATACATTTTAATTAGTTTAAAGTTAATTCGATGTACAATGGGAATCTTTATAGAGAACATAATCAATTCATGGTTTGCACAAACATCTACTGTTAAAAATTCTAATATGCTAGCAAAATTTTCTATCGAAATATCAAAGGGGATCATTTGATTTGGCAATATTGAGTTTTTGCTGTTTAAAATTTCATTTATGAGTATTGTAGGTTCGATTATAATTGGATGGATAATATTTGATCTAGTAAACAAAATGGCATCTGAAATTTTCTCAACGTCGGAAATTAATTCTAAGAGTTGTGAGAAAATTACGCTTAAGCCTTCTTCCATTTGTTGAGACATTTCTACATAGTGAGTTTCATTATAATTTTTCTTTAGGTACTCTTCCAAATAGCTGGTGATATTGAAAATTTTTCTATTTAATATTTCAGCGTTTTCATTTTCGGTATTAAGAAGGTTACTAGCAATTTGAATTTGTTTATCAGCTAATTCCGTAACCTTTTCCTCATTAATTGCTAGGCTTTTAATTCTGATCGAATAATACTCTGCATAATCTGTGTCCATTGTTCCAAATAAATATTTTAATAATTTTCCACCTGCGTCAATTAAAGATCTTTTCTGACGTTGATGCTGTAGCATTATATTTGTGTTCTAAATATTAATCGCAAGCCATAATGATGTGGTTAATTTGTTTTATTTGAGCAAAATTATTTGTAGTAATTGTGATATTAGCTGTTTTATAACTCTTAACTAGAACATGATTAACTAACTTAAGTCCATCTATTCTAGACTTTATAGCGGTCATATTAATATATGATACAATTTTCCAAGTACTTTCGTGATAGTATAAGTCACTAAGTTCTTCAAAGTATATACCAGCAGTATTATTAATTATATTAATTTTGTAATAATCACCAGAATCTGGTGTAATCCATTGTATAAATATTAATATTCTATAAAATATATAAGTTGTAAAAATATAAAAAGATTCTTTTTTTTGAATTTTAGGAAAAAATATTTAATTTCACTTCCCTCTTTTAGGAGCTTCTTCAAGGTACAATGATTTTAAACGGTTAGAATGTACCATAGTATTTTTCTTATGAGATATTTTTATTCGAAAATTAATAGGAGAAATTTTTTCTATAATTTCATATGGTCCTGTATATGCTGAAGATAGTTTTTTCGATCTTCCAGGTCGATCTTGATCATTTGTTAAATAGACCAAATCACCGATTTTATAATTAGGCGATCGAGATTTTTTATCGTAATAAGTTTTACTTTTTAATTTAGACTGGATAATATTGCCAAATACTCTTTTATTTATTTCTTGCATTTTTGTTTTCAATTCTTCTACGTAATTATCAAAAGTATAATGAAATTCAGGTTCTTTTTTGAATAATGAAGGAATTTTAGGTTTTTGGCCAAAGAGTACTTCATATGATGTATATTTTGTAGATGTGTGTTCGCTAGTGTTATATGAAAAATTAATAGATCTAGCCATTGATCCCAATTGTTTTGATTTTCATTAATATAATGTTTTAATTTGTTTATTAATGTTTGATGACTACGTTCTAAAGCTCCATTAGTTTGTGGATGGTATGCTGTAGTAATTTGATGTTTAATTTTGAAAAAGGACGATAGTTTTTTTATTAAAAGTGAAATGAAATCAGTGCCTTGATCTGTCAAAATGAATTCCGGAATGCCGAACTTCGTAAAAATGTGTTTGACCAAAGCCTTTTCAATTACTTCTGCTGTATGAACCGGTATTGGGATAGCAAAAGAGAACTTAGACAAATCATCCTGGGCGGTGAGAATAAATCTATTTCCTGACTCGGTTACCGGTAGTGGTCCGACAATGTCTAGGAAAATTTTCTCCATAGGCCTCAATGAAGTGCTAGTTAGTTCCAATGGTGCTAATGGAAGTAAGGGAATTTCTGATTGGTTTAATGTAGATTGGGGTATGCTTGATGCTTGATTTAACAGGGGTGATCTATTATTTGTTAAATTATTTGATGTTGTTTCAACTTCAGATTGATCGTTTGGATTGCTATTCATTGGAGGTAAGGGTGGATGTAAGATTGGTGACTGTGCACTAATGGGAGGTGACCTTGGTGTTAATGAAGATCTATTAAAAACTGATGGATTATTAGAGATTTCGTAGCCATTATTTGATTCATTGTTGTTGTTATTGTTGCTATTATTTGGTATTAGCTCTATGTTTAAATTTTTCCCTCTGGTATTTCCACTAGGTGGTAGATAAAAAACTTGTCTATTACTTTATCTAATTTGTTAATATTAATTTGCTAATTATTTTCAATAGTTTTAGTAAATGGAGAAGGAATGTTTTCCTTTCTTTTTATTTTCTGATGGACTAAATTTCAAAAGAATTTAAATTTAAAAATCTTAATAGCTTACATTATTGATAGCTTCATCATATTTAATTTAATTTGCTAATTTACACAAAAGTTATTTTTACAATGCTTTAATGTCTCTAAAAAAATAATGATAATAATAAGAAGAGTATATTGGATTTTGTCAACTTTTTAACCAGGAATCAATATGCTTAATTTCAATCTTGTCGACTTGAACCACTGGAACTATACTGCAATCACAGCGTGCAATTTGAATGAACCGCACCGGATCGAACCAGAACCTTTAACTCAAACCAAAAACTAACCTTCGATCAGGAACAATTTGGTATTTAAGCCAGCAAGTAGTTCGAAAACGTACTCGGAATTCGATTCAGGAACAAGTACAAACCATTTCGAAATCGGAGTCAAGCGGAGGTCGGGAACTTAATTGATATCAGGAAACTTAATCGAAATCAGAAGCCAAATCGGAGTTCGAAACCAAATCGAAGTCGGAAACCGAATCAAAATTGCGAACCAGATCGGAAACGGGAACTAAATCGATGTCGGAAACCAAATCGGAATCGGGGATAAGATCGATGTCGGGAACCAAATTCAATTCGGGAACTAAATCCAACTCGGGAACTAAATCGAACTCGGGAACTAAATCGAACTCGGGAACTAAATTGAACTCGGGAACTAAATTGAACTCGGGAACTAAATTGAACTCGGGAACTAAATTGAACTCGGGAACTAAATTGAACTTGGGAACTAAATTGAACTCGGGAACTAAATTGAACTCGGGAATTTGATTATGTTCGGGCGCCAGAGTTGTTAGAACGTATTTATTGATAAAGGAGAGAACACGATTTATAAAGAAAACTTTTTCACAAAAAAAAAACTAACAAACTTATTATTTCCTTTTTTTACACAACGAGACTTATTTTGTACTCGCACAAGCGAAAAAAATAATTGTTGCAATTCATTTTTTCCGAGCTTCTTTTATATTGTTTTTTCACATAAAGGAAATGCAAAAAATCATTTTCCAATGTGCATTTCCTGTTCCCGGGAAGATATGAATTGCAACTTAGTTTCAATTCATATCTCCCGTTTAAATTGTTGCAAAAAATGAATTTTAGAATTAAAATATAAAAAATGGAAAACATAATAAGAACGTTGGGAAAATGCAACGTTAGCGCGCGCGACTTTGTCAAGTGTCGCGGCCTTTGCCTTTTTTTCCACACAAAAAAAAATGCAATAATTGCAGTAATAAAAAAAGCGAATTTTCGTTTATGCGTTACATGGCAGCGTAAATAACAAAAAAAGGTATTTAAAATACGAACAAAATTTTCATATTTTTATCAACCATCCTTTTGCCAACATTGTCGGCAATTGATTCTGTTAAAATTTCTCTGTGTAAAGTATATTAGACTTTTTATTTATGTGCCTTGGTTTTATTTTGTTGTTTTCACATATTGTGAGGAAAAATCATTTTGATCGTTCATTATCCCCACACAGCCTATGAAAAAGATGACGAAAAAGAAAGACAAACAAATTTATTCCCTCTTCTCTTTTCACTCCCACTTTTCGTAATTTCTGAGTTTATCCGTATATTTTTGTTTATTTTACGGTTCGGGACAGCTTCGAACTTATGAACTTTCAGAATCTCCTATGCTATCGAAACGTACAGCTGTGATTACCAAAGGTATGTTCGGAAACTTTCTCTTAATAGAAAGACTATTATGTCACCGTTACTTAACTTTTGTGTTTTGTGTAATTTCGAGTAAAGCTTCCAAAGTATCTTATTAACCTGTCTCCTATTAGAAAATGTTTTCGAACAAGTTTCAGGATAATAAACCACTTAACGATGTATTTAAAAAAATATCTAAAAATAAGTTATCTTTTTTGTGAGTGTGAATTTTTCATTTTTCTGTGTGATGCAAATGGCTTAATTGCCGTCGTTGTGTTTCAAAGTATTACAACTACGACATCATTTAAAATTATAAGTCCCTTTAGCATTTGTTGAGCGATTCAATCCACATTTTTGACATATGTGACGTATAATTTGTGACGAATAAATTATATTCGGTTGTCATTTATAAATAATTTTTACGTATGTCATAGATAAATAAATTAATAAACGTCAGGTAGTTGCGGACGTAAGCCTCTCCATTAACAACCAAAAAGGTTCAGGAAGTATATTCCTCTCTATAAAAGCAAAGAAGCCTCTAAGACAGTCTTTCCCAACGTGGGGCCTACGCCCCACAAGGGGCAATTTGATAGTTAAAGAAGGCAATTCGAAAATAGATATGACCAGTTTTAACCCCTTTATTTCTGACAATTTGAATACAATGTTAGGTATCGATGTCAAATTTAACAAAAAAATAAACTTTTAAAAAACTCTGTAAATAATTATTAGATATAATTTCGTTTGACGTTACCAAATTTTAACTAGACGGTTAAAGTTTTTCAAATAAACTTTGTTGGAATTTCCGAGAAATATGTCAGTATGGGGAAAGGGCATAAAATTCTAGAAATTTTAAAGATGGGATATGTCAGAAAAAATGGTTGGGAAACACTGCTCTAAGGTACTCCCTTCATGTAAAAAAAATTCTGGTCTGTGACCCAGAGCATTGGGCCGCTTCATAAAACCAAAAAATGAAAAAATTGAAATAAAAAACATTCCTTTTATTGCAACAGCTTATTTAGTATTAACTTAATTTTAATTTTATTCGTAACCTGACAATGAAAAAAAAGTTATTAAATATTATAAAAACATGATTTCTTCATTCTATTTTCACTCTATTTTTAGTGAACATACGATAGCTATTAAATTGATTTTTTTTTTAGAAAAATGTTCAAGATAATACAACGACAATTTTCTTTTAATAAGTAATTCTTTTCTATATTAAGAAACGCATATTTAATTAAAAAAAGAAATCATTTTTATATATGTTTATTAATATTGAATTTTTTTAGTATATTTACAATTAAAAAAATTAGCAAAACACAATATATTTTCACTGCATTGATTTAGTGAAAAATGTTATTGATTTTATCATATATTTCATTGTTATGTCAATGTGTTGTAACAAAGCTTTATTAAATAATATTTTTTAAGTTTTTATAAATCATTGCTATAAATAAATATATAAGTAATACGAAGTTGTCTGAGTGGTTAACAGTTTTGTGAACGTAATCATGTTCAGCTAAAACTTGTTAACCACCCTAGCTATTGGAAAAACCATAGAATTGAGTAAAAGGTGTTTTTAGATAAGCGTCAGCAAAACCAAACCAGATCGATGACCAGGGTCTTTAGGATTTTCAGAATCTCAAGGCCAAACCTATAATCTGAAGTTCAGGGGGTTATTGCGTTTAATCATTCCCAAAATCTAGCAGTCCTCGACTCACGGCTGACGTGGTTTTTACGTCGTCAGATTTTACTGTTTTACCGAGACCGCCAATTTTTCCACTATCTTGCTAATGGCTGTCAAGGGTACCCCTTCACACTTCCCGACAGTATTTATACCGATATATAAATGCGAAGCGTGGCAAGTTCTTATCATGGTGAGAACAGTCACGAAGGGTGTCCATCGTATATTGCATGCAAAGGCCATGGGTCATTAACAAAGTTTGAATAATCGGCATTTTTGCTTGTTCAAACCATGTATTTTTCACAGCTGACTATGAAAAAAGACTACGTTTTTTATGCGTACGGGAGCAACGAATTTCCTCCCAAGAACTTTGAGGAAGATCGATAACCATTTCGGCGGTTTGTGGGTACCAATCCAACAACTCGACACCATTCCTTGGCATGTTTGATGGAATTAACTTCCAGTCGTTTCTATTTTCGCACAAAAGCAAACGAAAATCATCTTTCTTTTCTACCCATTGGGTAGTTTTCTGGTTGTCTGGCTTGTTGCCTTTTTGTGGTCTTTTAGTTTTTGAAATAACTACCACTGTATCCCGAAATGCACGTTTTCCAACGCAGATGTCAAACTTTAATCTGGCTTTAGGAAAATGATAAATTTCTATTAATACAGTTATTTTTAGAATTAAATGTGCGTTTCGTTTAAATAATCAGTAGATAAAAATATTATTACAGCAAATTTGATTTGGTGGTCATCGGAGGAGGTATTATTGGGTCGTCTACAGCACGACAAGTGAAGCTAACCTATCCGAATTTGAAAATAGCTCTTTTAGAAAAAGAATCTAAATTAGGAATGCATCAAACTGGTCGCAATAGTGGTGTTATACACTGCGGTGTTTACTACAAACCAGGCACGTTAAAGGCAAAGTTGTGTGTGGAAGGTTCAAAACTTGCATATAAATACTTAGCTGAGAAAAGCATTCCTTTTAAGAAATGTGGGAAATTAATCATAGCTACGAATCAGGAGGAAATCAAACGTTTAGTTGAATTATTTCAGCGTGGACAACAGAATAATGTATCTAATTTACAATTAATTGACCGAAATCAGTTAAAAAATTTAGAACCTTTGTCCGACGGATTAAAGGCTATTTGGTCCCCAAATACGGGTATTGTTGATTGGTCGGTAGTTAATGAAAAACTAGCAGAAGACTTTCAACAACTTAAGGGTGAAATATTTTTAAATTTTCACGTGGTCAAATTTTTAGAAGATAGATCCAAGTTCCCAGTCATCATACAATCAAAAAATGGACGCGTTATATTTGCAAGATTTGTCATGGTCTGTGGCGGACTGCAATCAGATCATTTAGCTCAATTAACTGGTGGCTCTCAGAATCCTAAAATAATCCCGTTTCGTGGACAATATTTGGTTTTAAAGAAAGACAAATGCCATTTGATCAAAAGAAATTTGTATCCTGTGCCGAATCCGATGTTCCCTTTTTTAGGTATACATATTACGCCTAAAATCGATGGCAATGTATGGATAGGTCCTAATGCTCTTTTAGCATTTAAAAAAGAGGGTTATAGGTAAAATTAATTTTACTTTAATGCCTTTTTTGTTAAATTATGCTCTTATAAGCAAAATGTTATATGATTTCGGTATACACTAAAGAATTTTTTAAGTAAACTTAAAGCAAACTAATAAATATATTATTTAGAAATATATAAATATAAATATTTTAGGATGGCTTTTAACAAAAAGAACTCGTTTTCTAACTTCGCTTCTTTATTCCAACTTAACTTAACTATTTCCAATGTTGCCTCCTTAAAAAATAAATTCAACTATTGTGACTGTTTACTCTGATAAATTTAAATGTATGTTGATAAGTCTTTGAATATTCGTAAATATTGTTTATAATAATTGGAAACAAAATATTGTTTTAAAGTTTTATTTTATTTAACTTTATCCAAAGAAACTTTAAAATTAATTATTGTTTGGCACTTTTTAAATCTGACAACGAGTCACAAAGAAGGTTAATTCTTTACAAATTAAATTAGAAATTATTTTTAAATTAGGTGGTACGATTTCGACTTTCAAGAATTTACTGATTGCATTCGATACAAAGGCTTCAAAACTATATGCAGAAAATATTTCAGTTATGGTTTAAATGAATTATTAAAGTCTATATACTTACCACTACAAATTAAAGAGTTACAAAGAATTTCTCCAAATATTACAATACAGGATGTGGAACGGGGACCATGTGGAGTACGTGCGCAAGCTTTGAATACGGATGGTCTTCTAGTAGATGACTTTGTATTTGATCAAAATGAACGGATTTTGCATTGTAGAAACGCTCCTTCGCCAGGAGCAACTAGTGCTTTGGCTATTGCAAAAATTATAACTTCTAAATTAAACGAAAGCTATAATTTTAAAAATATAACTTTATAACAGGAATAATTCTGAGTTGTTGTTTGCAGTGTTACCTATAAATTAATACTAATAAACGTTTTCAATGTATGGAATTTATATAAAAGTAACTGGATGACTTTATTTTCTGCATAATACAGAATGTATTTGTTTGTGTTTTCTTTTGAATAGTTACAGGTTCAAAGAAAAGAATAATCTCTACCATTTCATTTAATGAGAAAAAGTATTGTTTTCGTCTTAAAGTTGATCTGTAATTTTTTTAGATTTGTGTATATTTACATATATGTATAACGATCATTTTAACGGAATATTGAGCTATTTTAAAGTTAAAATAAAGTTACGATTTTCTTGAAAATGGATTTTTCGTTATATGCTTTAAGCACACATACATGAATTTTGACAAACACAATGTGTATTATATTTTTTTGGGGGGATGAGTAAAGAATACTGATCAGCGCTTATTTTGATCTGTAAGTACAGTACACTGTTCCCCCATTATAGGAATATAAAATGATTACTTTGGTAATTATTAAAATAAGCACTATCAATGAAAAAGTACCAAAATATGTATTAACGTGTTATGAGAGCCGCAGTCCTTACATTCCATTTCGTTTAATAATTTTTTTTTGAATAATTGTTGTTATATATGCAACCCGCATATATATAATTTGTCCTCTTTTTCTAATTTGTTACAAAGTAACAATTAAAATTGTTACTTTTGCATATTTCGCTTTTTTGAACGGAAATATGCTTATTTTTCTTTCTCTCTGAACTTTGATTATCCGCTTTATGTATCTGCGGAGCATTTTATATAATAGAGCTGCTATTTTTCTTGGGATAATATAAAAGATCTAATTTCATCTGTTCTGCTAATATCTATATTGAGACTGGGAATTTGCCGAATTGTTAAATTGAATATTTCGGAACTTTTTAATAAAGACGTCTCAGCTATCCAGGAAGG
>AGDA01047983.1:0-13323 GCA_000281935.1 Mengenilla moldrzyki | reverse complement strand
TTTTTTATTTCTCATTACTATTTATTTGCCAAACATTTTTATAATATGTCATATTTTTCACGACAATTTTGAAACCCATTAATATTTTATTACTAACCCTGTTACGGATCCTGTTTTTATAACAATGTTTTTATCCTATTACAGCAAATAGGAAATTAACAGTTGTTATAACAACTGTAATAACAACTGGAACGACGATTTTTAACAGAAAAATAACATAAAAAAACATTGTTTTTTCTATTTCTGGCACACAGGGTGTGTATTAGAACAATGAATATAAAGATCAAAAATTCGAGAAAAGAACGCGGGAACAGAGTCAAGGTAGTGTTGGAAGCTTAAGTATTTACTTTGTGACTTTTTTGAAATATTTCTTTCCGTTTCAGGTATAATGTAAAATCAAGTTTCAAATTGCAATTTTTTTAGACTTCCTTCGCGTATTTATGTTTAAATCACATTTATTTCGAAAATAGATTGTTCAATTTTTTTTTAATAAATTTTCACGAATTGACCTTAATGATTTCAATTCCTCTAAAATTACAAAAAAAAGGCTACTTTGAACATTTTAACAAGGCCCAAACTAACTTTAATCAATTTTAGGGCGTAAGCAATATAGGTATGCAGGACGTTTTTAAATTTTGTTGTGAAATTAAAAATAGGTTTTATGTCTTTTAAATGGTGTAAAATAGATGTTAGAAACACATAAGGGTTTCTATTAAATGAATATTTTATTGCACATAATTTTCTACTGAAATTTTTTTCTTTTTAATTCATTTAAATCTAAATTTGCGTCTTTTTTCTTCAACCACATATAATCAGCTAAAATATAATATCAATGTGCTTATTTTGATAGCGTGTTTCAATCGTTTCTAATTCTTGATGGAAACGCTTTCCATGTTCATCGCTTACTGCTCCTAAATTTTTTTCAAAGAAATCTAAATGGCTTTCCAAAATATGTATTTTTAAAGACATATTGACGACCATCTTTGAAAATGATTCTAATAAACTCGTTACGATTTTTTTGTAATCTGGTGACCTATAGTTTCCTAAAAAGAGATTTTTATTTAAAGTAAATAAAATTTATTTTACCTAAAAATTTAAAACATAAATCCTTTAACAAAGTCCATGACCGTAATTGGTCACAAGTAAAAATTTTTTGAAGTTGCCATCCTTCATTAATTTTCTTATTTGCGGCCCAATCAAAATTCCGAAAATTTCTTTTTCGGAAACTTTTCGCTAAGAAACTTTTTAGCCTCAGAATTCATTTCTATCAATTTCTTTGCATAATTTTTCACAACACCTAATTTTATGTGCAGTGGAGATAGTATTATTGCTCCAGACTCTACCAGTTGTTCTTTGCACACGTTTTCCTTTCCGGGCTTATGCTGCGTTCTTTTGGGCCATGGGTAATTCTTGTAATGTTTCTCCCTATCACGGCTGTTCCGTAAACATAAGAAGCAACAATTCTTTGTGTAACCTTACTCTAATCCCATTAAAAGGCTTATAACTTTTAATTCGCCGCACACCTTCCATTTATATTTATCATAATCAATTAATTTGATTATCGTTTTACAGCTTTCGTACGACTCTTTCATTGCTTTTGAATATGCAACCGAGATGGGCGTTTCATTATTTCCGAAATTTAATAAAACTGCTTTTAGGCTTTGTTTTGACGAATCAATGAACAGTCGCCATTTTTCACCTTCATATTTAATTTCGAGATTTTAAAGCGTCTAATATATCGGAACAATAAACTATAGTCGTGTCCAAAAAGTCTGTCCCGAACAGGACAATTTTACGTCACAGCTACTCAGAATTACTCAACTCCTATGTTTTCGTACAAGACCGAGTAAGTTTTCAAAAATACGTTTCAACTTTGTCCCGAACAGGACAGACTTTTTGGACACGACTTATGTAACTTTCTATACAATGAGTGAGGAATGGCCTATATTCTTTTTCACGATTCCTATAAATCGTTATTTTAGTCTCTGCCGACAACAATCCCCATGAACTTAGTATTGTACCCATTAATTCCGTCTTTTGCTTAACTTTAAGCTTCTCGACAAGTAATTGAATTTCCTCTGGCTAGTTAAAACACTTTATTGTTTAACTATTTGATTCCGTTCGACATTTCCCTATGGGCCTCAACATATTTATAAACACGTTAATGTTATACAAGAGCTTTCTAACAATGCTTTGTAACATGTTTTATATGTTACATCAATGCTAAAAATATGTTTTTTATATGTTATTTGAAACACTGATTCAAAACTTTTTAAATATTTTTATGAAAATGTTGTTGATACTATTTTTATGTTAAATCGACATGTTTTCGTAACATTGTTTCAGAACTTTTTTAACATTTTTTTGCAATATATTGTTGATATAACTTGTATAGCCAAAACAAAGGATTTATACATCTAATGCACGCTTTTTCCACTGATTTTTCAACAATAAATGTCTAACAGATGTGGAAATTTTACTGAGAAAAGGTAGAATTTTGAGGCAAATTTAGACATTTACTAGACTGTTTATTAAACGTTTAATGTTAATAAAATTTAAACAATTAATTATGCTTGTATATGTAATACGCTTTTTAAGCACTTGTCCGTGCGCTTTTTAAACGTTTAAGAACTGCTTTCTTCAGTATTCAATTAGAAACTAAAAGTTGTTAAAAAAGTTTTCAACATAGGCTACAAAAAAGGTATCTAAAAACTGTATAAAAGATATATAAAATACGCGAAGAAAATAGACGTAATGTAAAATAGCAATTGATAACTTAAGCTACCATTGGCTATGGGGTATCTAAAATATAGCAGGAGCCCATTGAAAACACTATACTGATACAACAAAAATGAGCCCAAATCCTAATATATTTAACATATATTTTAAATTTGTATTAAATAATATTAAATTTATTCTTAACATTTATGTACAATGTTATGAGATAGACAATATCATGTCAAGTGTAGACGAAAACGGAGCATCGAAAAATCAAAAACTCAAAGTGAATCGATTTTACTTAGTATCAGATGATCACTTAAACTAAATAAAATATCTAAGTAAAAATACAAACGCAAAAAGAGTAGGGGTACACGTAATAAATCTAATTTTCGTTTATATGTCAGACAACATTTTTAATTAAATTTATACAACATTTTGTAAAAAGTTTATGAAACAATTTTATTTTACTGTTGTATAACATTATTATAAGTTTGTTATATAAAAATTTTATTTAAATATTAGTGATCATTGTTGTACAAATGTTTACTTAACACTAGCGTCAACGTTTAAATAATTATGGTACAACTGTTGTATAACTGTTATACAAAGGTTAATTTTAACAAAATGTTAAATATAACAATGTTATAGGGGGTCAAGCTTTTCAACTCCAAGCTGTAATATCTTAGACTTAGAAATTAAATAAATGATAGAAATATACTTAAAAATAGCGCTAAATTAATAATAAAAATAAGGTATTTTTTTACAATAAATTTGTAAAAAAAAGCGTAATGAAAAAGTTAACTTTAAAAAAAAATGTTAATTTAGAATATAGAAGTAACATATGAAAATAATTTGATAAATACGAGCCAAAAGAAATCTATAAACAGATTATAATAATTCGGTGCTCAAAAAACGGTTCACACTGGACCTGAAAATGCTATGCTAAATTTTAGAAAATTTTTTCTAAAAAAGGATGATTATGTAAAAAGTTCTAAATATACCAAATGAAACACTAACTCAAATACTCTTATACAAAAATTAGTTTTTTTCTGTAGCTACTCTATTTTTTATGGAAAATAAAATTGAGGTTTCAAAATTTTGAAAAAAGCGTATTTTTTGGTGTTTTTCACCACTCTTTTTCTTATAACTCAGGAACCCCTTAAGATAATTACATAAACTTTTGCATCATTATTAGGCATCCTTTTCTGATTTATTTGATACTAATTTTACTTCATTATGCCTTTTAGTTTGGGAAATAGAAATTTTCAAATTTAAAAAATCGTTTTTTGCCCTTTTCAAAAAAATACGAATAGGGAACCAAAAACAACATTCGTTTTCTGTCATCACTAATTGAGTACTAACAGATTTTAAGCATTTGGTTTTGGAGAAAAACCCTTGTTCCCCAGTGTTATTAAAACATAAAAAAGGAAACGTTTTTTCTAAAGGATCTATTACTGTTTAATGTAATTTCATTAATTGCTATTCGTGTTTAGAAAAATTACTCTGAATCACAGCCTATTATATCTGTTTTATTAATTCTTCAAAAAAGAAATATACTCATTTTTCTTCAAATGTTGTGACTGTTGAAGAATGTAATAATGCCTTAAATCGTTTGATACTTTTTGTGCAGTCACGATATTTTAATAATTATTAATACTTTAAGCACCACGTCAATCACCGGTGACTGACATCGGCCTTTTCGTTCAGGCCGCGTCAGTTACCAGTGACTGACAGTATAGCATTCTGTACTAAGATACCTGCGCGCACAGCCTGAATGGAACGTCGCTATAAAACTGCGTGACGCTTAAAGTGTTAAAAGGAAAAGACACTTCTCTTGTCTTTTTTTCTAAATTCGAAATTTATTTTACGAGTTGGTTATCGATTAACAAATCCTCGCTTGCAACGGACAAACATCTAATATTTTACCGAGAAATCTCATTTAAATGAGTTTTCTGTGTGCTCTAACACATTTATAAACATATTATTGCTACATAAAAACTTTACAACAATGTTTTGAAACATGTTTTATGTTACACGAATGTTTAAAACATGTTTTGAAAGAACTTTTTAAAATTTTTTAAGATTGCTTCTTAGCATTTTTTTGCAGTTATTTTCATGTTGTATCAATATCTTTTAAAACAGGTTTAACGTTATTTATGTGTTTTTGATTTTATTTTTATGTTTCATTATAAAGTTATACATATAAAAATTTCGGGTAGCCTTTGAATAGCAAAAAGCTATTTTTTATAATTTTTACATTCAAGTGAGATTTTCCAAATGCATCCAATATTAAATTGGCGTTCAAAAAATTCATTCAGCAAAGATATATTTTTAATTTTGTTTCGTAATTTATTATAAAAATGACAAAATAATTGTAAATTCGAATTGAATTTATGAACAAATTAAATAGCATTAGAGCTAAGTTCACAGTTGAATTTAAGGAAATAGTCAATTAAAAAATTAGTTTTGATACTTAATTAAACAGGTAACGCTTCACTCTTTTTTAACCAAAGTATATATAAGTACATTAATATAATTTAACTACGTATTAACATTAATACGATGATAATTCTGCATTCGTGACATGAGTGCTTTATACGTGTGAGTTAACTTAGAAACTTCATTATTTTATATATTATTAATTAATAGATTCAAAAACAATTATTTAAAAACGTATATTTAATTCAATTTGAAAAATAAAAAAAAATATTTAAATCAAAATTATGATTTGAATCACTAATATTATTTAACTAAATTGCGTTTTGCCATAATCTGAAGTCCGGAAACGGATCTTCCTACTTCGGAAATGCGGCAGATATTGCAAACTGAGCCTTTAAAATGAGGAGTATAACTACTGCCGCAAAACGGGCACTTGGTTTCCGGTTCTCCGCGATAAATAGGCACATATGTACCCGCACATAAATTAAACGGATTATGCTCGTCGTAATTTAGCTGTAATTCGTCAGTCGGATTCTGATCACATTTCTGCAAAATGATACGAGCCTGCTGCGCCACTTCGTTACTCGGCCCAAGTTCAAGCAATCTTCGAGCAAATCCTCCTGCCGTTTTGAAGTTTTTCATTTTGAATGACAAATTCAGTGCAGTGCGCAAAGTGAGTGTACGATGAATCGGTTGCAATTGGCAATGTGTAAAATAGGCAGCCATTTCGCACTGCCGCCGTTGATCACCCGGAGTGGTTTTCGACAAAGTTTTACGTGCCGTTTCCATCTTTAAGCCTAATATATATTCGCGACAAATTTTCACCAATTCTTGCGCTTCGGTTAAATCTTGTTTCGTACTCAGTGACAATAGTGGCACTTTTAACAGTATTAATTGTAACTTATCAATTGCTTCAGCAAATTTTCCAGCAGTGATTAGCTTATAGCAAATTTGTAACGTTTGAATTAAATTGTTTAATTGTACGAAGCTGTTAAATACACCCGATGTACTTTGACCACTCTGAGCTTTGGTCTGGTAGCAAAATGAACTAGAGAAATTAGGCAATGGAGTGAACGAAGCACGACCGTGACTGTATATTTCCAAAAATAAATCACGGTACGGTTCAAAGCTTACAACACCGATCTAATTCAAATAAACTAGATTATTTTTTCTCAAAAAATATTTAGCTTAAAAAAGCAAAATTATATCGTTTAAGCGTTTATTCCCAATATTCTTATTATCCTCTTAATATGAAACTCAGGCAATAAGATTTGCGCTTAATATCCAAAAAAGTTTTGGATCAGATTCCAAAAACATAGTTTTCTATATTAGATATCTTAAGTAACTAATGTTATCAACTACAATAAATTAACGATAAAAACTTTTAATTAACCCTAGAAAGCCAGGCATATTTTTATTCTGTTAAGTAACAATTCCAATGGACCCGTTTGGGTTTTCCAGAGTTCAGAGGTCTAGGTATTTTTAAGAATGGTCCAAAAAGGGTTAAAAGTTATAAGTTGTTTAAAATTTAACAAAAACACGAATTTTTTCTACTTGTGATTTTCATCTGATTATTCTAAAAAATTGATCCCCTGATAACACTAATCAGAACGGAAAATTCCCCTTCTACAGTTTTATGATTTTCTGTTAGATATTGGTCTGCAAACACTTAAAATGAAAATGAAAATTTTCTGTATCCTCTTATTTTTTAGGGAGAAGGAGAAATGTATTTTTAAAGTTCAAAAAATCGTGAAAAAAATCATATATATAAAAGACGGTACCTAATTTTCAAACATAAATGTCGTCTTTCTACTTATAAAAAAGCTTGAGGAATATGGTTATATTAACATAAGCAGTTTATAAAGAAGTTATAAATTTTTTGTATAATTATTATAAAAAGGAAGTTAATATAATTTTTCAAGTTTTTTTATAAGTAGAAAGAAGATATTTGTGTTTGAAAATTAAGGACCGTTTACATATATATATATATATACGTATTACTTCTAATATTATTTAACTTCAAACCGTTTACATTTATAAGGGGAAAGTGTAAAGATTTTAAAAAATTTTGGTATAAAAAATTATCGAATAATAAAAAACTTTATTTTGATTCCCCTGCTTCTTAAAACCACAGAAGACACAGATAAGCCGACTCCATTTTGAAAATGAAAAACCCTGAAAATTTAAGTGATATTGATCGCGAAAAAGTAGTGTAAAAGAGGTAAGAGAGCTTTATTTGGGAATTTTCACTGTACGTTTTTAAGAACTGAAACACTGTACCATTATTCGAAACCTTGGCGTCATTAATAATAAAATTACATGTGATCGTTTTATGCGCCATCTTTTGCTCAGAACCACTCAAAATGGAGTCGACGTATCTGTGCCTTCTGTGTTAAAACTGTGAAAAACTTCAACTAAGAAATGGCTGCATAAAAAAATAATTTGGCAACACTGTGCTGCGTAGAATGCTGTTTTTTCGTTATGAAAAAATTGGAAATCGAAGTAGAAATTTTAAAAAATCCTCTTGCACTAACTATTTACGATATAAAAAAAATTTTTTACGGATGTTCATGGACATATAATATTAATAATGAATAAAACAACCAAAAAGGAAAGAAGCTGTGTGAGCAGCGTGCGTTATCGTTATTATACTGAAATATAAACGAAGTTGTCAAAGAACATCAACCCCAAATCTTTTATTAATGCTTTTGCAATATGTCGATAAATAAACGTGTTTCCTTTATATTGTAAAAATAATTTATTTCATATTTCATTGTAATTGTTATCGCCTAGTGTTTTATGAAGTATATTTTATTAATGTACGACAGTTAATTAACTATGTTTTTTTAATTTATCCAATTACGATTTTTAATTACTAAAAGTATGCTGTAACGAATAAAATGTTGGGAATCACTGCAGTAATCTATTATAAAATTTCTAAAGTATCTTATTAAAATTATATTTTTAAATAATGCAGTTTTTTAGCTTAAATATTGTTTTTTTTTAAAGTTTAATTTGATTACTTGATCGTTTAGCAAGCGGAATGCAATATCAAATGATCCAATAATAATATGGTCAACTGGTAATTGTGAATTCGACACTAATGTGCGGATTTTTGAAATGCCACGATTCGGAGCCAAAAATCGTGGCTCATTTAATGAATCTGCCGTAGAAATCGTATCTTTGAATTGCTCACCAGACAGTAAATCATCATCAACTTCCCAACCACCTGCCGAATCATTACCTACTTCCGAATCAGAAACATTACGTTTTCTTTCAGCAATTATATTATCATCGTCAACATCCGAGTCCAAATTAGCCTCTTGACCCCAACCATCAACAGGCGTATTGACATCATCGATCATTTCGGCTGCAATTGCGGTTTTAGTTTCACTACTAAGCGTTGGAATATTTTCAAAGAAGCCCTAAATGATAAAATATAAAAATGTTATTCATTAAATATATATGAAATTATTTTTTTAATTCCGTATAAAATTTTTTATATGATGTATTATAAATCTCTACATACAGCACTCGTTTTTTCACCAAAACAATAAAGAATTTGAAAAAATTAAATTTATGATATTTTGATAAAGTTAATTCTCAATTATCTAAAAGTAACATCATGCAAATTTTTATAAATGGAGCATATTTTGCACTAAAAATATAATTTCTAACCGAGGAAGTTTTTTTGTAAGATTATTGATTCTCAGTCACTTTTTATTTTCTCTTAAATGTTAAGCGGTTAGTGATTAAAAGTATCTAATATTTTGGAACAAAATGGTATATGCGAATACGTTCGACCGAGTTTTCTGTCATAACTTTAATTGAAATGTGAAATAAAAAAGGCTAAATACTCTAAATCGACGATGTTCAATCACTGAGGAGCCATTCTTTAAAAATTTACAAGGTTTAATTCATACGGTTTTGCATTAGAAAAAATTGACGATTTCAAAGGTCTTAAAGTAAATAATCATGGCGAACATAAATTTGATAAAATAATCTTAAAAACAATTGCAACTTTGTTTTTTTTTTGGTTCCTAGCAATAAAATCATTAGTAAATTCATTTATTATTAAATACCGAATAAATAGTTGTATTACATATAAAATCAGTCCATTAAACGATTTTTACAAGTTTCAACGGTCTGTTGGTTAAAAAAGGTTGAGAAACACTGTTTGAATAGTTAGCAATTTTTCCAAAATTGGAAACATTATACGCAATTATTTATTATTATATTGTTTTGGTACATTTTTCAAATATAATTTTTTTCTATTATTAATATTTTATTCGAAAATTTATAGCAAAAATACGTACGCTTGAAACTACCAAAAGAGGCCAATTAGCATCCATTTGTTGAATGGGAGGTGGCACTTTCAAAAATACCGGATTATCAGAAAGAGGTTCAAAATCGCCATCTTTACTTTCGTCGGAAGTGCTTAAAATTTCATTGGCGACTTCTTGATAGCCATGAGTAACGGCTGTCAAATAGGCTAAGGATTCATGACCTGCTTCCCGTAAAACTTTAATACGTTCTTCAATATCGCCCAACAATAAAGCACTATGAAAATGAGCCGACAAATCTTTACGCACTTGTGCGATTTTCATCATTTTTCGAAATTTTTCAAAATTGCCAGTGATAAGATAAAGAAATGTAAGTTTCTCGAAATTTTTTATCCTCTGATAGCACATTTCAACAATCTGATGATTACCTTGCAACAAGGCAGCATCAGCAAGTCGATTCCAGCACATTGGATCGTTTAACGATCGAGCTGCTTCTAACGCAGCTTGCAAATTGCCACAGTCGAGTGCTAGGCCGAAACGGATATTTTCATCTTTGACAAAATGTAATGCCACCTCCGGATATCCTTTTTGCTGCAAATACGAAATGATCGATTGCCCGATCAATTTCGCATTTCTTATCACTTGCATTACATTCTCATATTTGCGATTAACCAAAGCCCACTTGAACTGACATTCAGTCATATCTACGTTTAAAATAGACGGTTTGCATTCACGGTCCAAGCAAAACACTTGCGAATCTCGAACGCGTGTTATATACAAAGGCACATCTAGAGTACGAATGATTCCATGATCACCATTTAACAATGAATACTTTATATGATTACTAGTTGTATAAATAAATATATTTCGGTCATCCCAAGCTCCAGATTTGACACGCGTGTTCTCGTGAATTGAACAAAGGAAATCTAATTGTCGATTGTAGACATTCACCGAATGCTTAGTAAGTAATGCTACGTACTGCATGTCGTTTGACCAAATAGCATACTTACACTTTGAAATTTTCGTTTCACAAAGTGTTTGCTTCTGTTGCACATCGAACAAAGTGACAGAATCATTGTTGCGCAAAAACAAGACTCCGGTACCGGCATAGAAGATATCATCGCACTGTTCGAGAGCTGACAACTTTTTTACTAATTCGTTCTTAAGGTTCTTAACAATAAGTTGTTGCGACTTATCCAGAACGACGAAACGATTTCGTGCTACCCATACGGCAATGTTTCCAGGTGACCGGATCGCATCACGTTCTGTGCTACCCGGAGATGATTGCTTGCCAACGGTGTATAGTTCGTAGACATTGTTATCTGGATTTGACGCACGAAGCGAGACCAGAAACGCGTTTTCTACTGGATTATAAGACAGTCGAAGTGGTACAGAGCGGACTAGCATTTTAGTCTGAATTACGGGCGTATCTTTTGACGTTGTGAAGTCTAACTTCCGAATAGAACGGTCTTTAATGTAGTACAATGTGTCGCTGAAGACAGTGAAAGCGGGTCGTTCTCGTTCCAATTTGAAAACAATCATACCATTATCGTGACCGGCTGCAAATAAATTCAAAGTTGGATGCACTGCCAACACCCAAAAACGTTCATGTTCCCGTCGGAACGTTTTCAGTGTTGTACGCTTTGTACTGTCCCAAATCCGAATACTTCTATCCTCACTGTTCGAGAGAATAAGGTCCTGACGAGGATGGAACAGGACACAAGACACGTTGTTGTAGTGGCCACGACAAGTGTCTACTTCCCAAGCTTTCAGTTCGTTCATACGCCATAATTTAATTAATCGGTCATCACCACAAGAAGCAATCAAAGGCATAGTTGGATGAAAAGCGGCCCAGTTAACACCGCGGTCGTGGCCTTCAAGTACATGTCGCACGACAACGTCAGCTTGACCAAATAAATCAGTTGTGGCTTGGTTTTTAAAATGATCATCTATACCGCCTGGACCTAAAGATACATTCTTTTTACGTAAACCACTCATGTCCCAAACTCGAACTGTTTGATCCAGCGATGCAGATACGAGAAGGTCTTCGGTCGGGTGGAAATTCGCACACATCACATAATGGTTGTGACCGGTTAAAATTGAAATGCACATACGACTTTGCCAGTTCCAAATGCGTATTGTTTGGTCATCGGAAGCACTCACAATCCATGGATATTCGTGGTGAAAAAATGTTGTTCGAATATAGTCTAAGTGACCGAACAGAGTGAAAATACATCGCCTCAACTTATAATTCCAAACCTAAATTGAAATAGAATTCTAAAATTTTATAGTACATAACTAAAATTCAAATGAGTAAAAAAAAAATAAAGTAAATTTCATACTCCTAAATAAACATTTTAAAACAATGACGCCCGGCGTTTTTTGTCAAATTCTTTTTTCTGAATACCGGCTAAAAAAATGAAAAATTTTGGCTGAATACCGTAAACTTCCAGATATAGTACTGCAATGAATGTTAGTGTATTCGGTTTATAATATTATCCTTATATCTATGCATCTCTCATAATCTTAATTTTCAAATAACATGGAGTAGTTTTCAGAGGGTAGAGGGTAAATTTTCAAAAAATTTTAAAATCAATTATTTGAAGATATTTTTTGTTATGTTTAAAAACGCGTGTTCTAAATGTTCTAAATAAAATAATGCACATACCCTGTCAACCAAAAATCCTCACAGTGATATCACTGTGAGGAGTTTTTGAACACTCACAGTAATGATTTAGTGGTCTTCACTGTGATATCACAGTGAGATTTATTGTGATCCTCACAACTGTGAATTATCACAGTGATATTACAATGATTCACAATGATATCATTGTGAGGTGTTTCTGAATACTCACTGTGATAATTTATTCTCAATAGGGTAACTATTAAGTCATAACTACTCAAAGTTACTCAAGTTCAATTAAGTTTACCGAATTACCTTATTAACCAAATTCTTCGTGAGTATGTTTTCGAAAACGATTTACGAAATTTGAATTCAATAAAAAAACGATTTTTTTAAATACATTGTGGTCAACGTGTTCTAACTAAAGTCTCTAACCTTGACTTTGTAATCGTCACCACCGGAAACAAATAGCGGCTGATTAACGTGAAAAGCAATTCCGCGAACAGGACCATCGTGTTCATCGAATTTTTCAATCAGTGTACTAACCCTGTAATCCCATAACTGAATAATGCCATTGTGTAAACTGAGATTATAGAAAATTAATTTTATAAGCAACACCGACAAATTTAAAATACCTAGCTAATACCCATGGTCGCTTTGGATGAAACGAAACGCCTTTAACACGTGCCGATTTTGTTTCTAATTTCGTCAGCATATTGTGAATAAATTCTGGGGAATTTAAACTTACTTGGCCAGTGGTTGGTGACATTGTTTTAGTTACGCTTCGTTTTGTTTGATTCAGATCGTTGTTTAAGATGAATTCAGTTGATATTCGAGACAATGGTAATATAGTAGTCTATAGAATTCAAATATTACTCCCTATTTAATTTTTTTAAAGACAAATTCAGTTTTCAGTTTTCAAAAACTTGAGAAAAAAAGAACTTTAAAAGTTCTGAAAAAGTATTGTGCAATATTATGGTGTAAATTTTATTCTGCACGTTTTTTTTTCTTATTTCGATTACTTTAGAAACTGAAATTTTTAGTTTATAAATTTTGAAAAATACAGACCAAAAGGTGGCGCTACTGAATCTATGTTAACAGGCTAAACCTCTCGGGTGCATCACAGAATAAAAATTACATAGAAGTTCGTCTTAAACACAGAACAACGCGTGGCGTGCTGCGCAGCTAACATAGAATGAGAGCTCAGATGGGGAAATATTTTCCGTATTGCTACAATGACGTATACGTAGGCATGAC
>AGDA01047982.1:0-10928 GCA_000281935.1 Mengenilla moldrzyki | reverse complement strand
TTTGTTTGTAAATTGCTCGTATTTCAAAGTAGTTTTCCCCATTGAAATCAAATAAAATGCTAAATGTACAAGAAGCAAAAAAAAAACGAACTTATTAAAAATGTTTCGAAAACGAAAGAAATAAGCACACAGACTGAAGTGTAGTCTGTAAGAGAACCTCCTATGACACTAACATGTGGCCCGCATGTTGATGCCTTGTGCAGTGGTGTAATGTGCGATTCTTCGTATCTCAAATCTTTCTCCCATCTCAAAGCAAAATAACGTTCATTCGGCAATTCATACCTCAAAACACTCGTATATTAGGTCACTTGTATATTGAGGTACCATTGTGTTAACACACTTGTTGTTTGGTTGGATTTCTATTACTTTTTTTTAGATTCAATTAATTCATTTATAAAATACACGTATCTTTTTTTCATTGTATGATTTATAGTTTTTAAAGGTAATAACTGAAAATAGCCTTTTTAAATGTTTTTAATTAAATATAATGGTAAAAATTTCTTCTTATTGTTGCTACAGTACTATTTACAGTAATTTACTGTCTTATTTTAATATTTCGTTTAATCTATTTGTATAAATTTTTTAATTGTATTTATCTAACATCTATGTATGCTATGAATATGAATTTTTCTTAATTATTTATTTTAATTTTATCTCAATAGTTATTTGTCCTTTTTGGTATTGTTTTCAATTGGTTTTCTTTTATTGGAAAAAAAAAAAAATAGCCAAGAAATTCGGCAAAATTATTGAACGTTTTGAAGCAGATGCCTCAACGAAATGGTCCCGATATATTTTTCAGTTTTCCAGGGAAAAAAGGCTCGGTAAATATTTAAATTATTTATTGGCATATGCTTGGATGAGTCTTACGACTGATTCATCGGAAAATTTTTTCTATACGTTATATATTTATGCAAATAAATATTCCAGGCTATTGTTTTACCGCCCATCTCCAAGTGGCCTTATGAAAACGGGTTCACATTTACAACATGGTTTCGTTTGGATCCAATAAATTCTGTAAATATCGAGCGAGAAAAGCCTTATTTGTACTGGTTTGTATATTACTATTATTGCTCTAAAACAAAAAAAATTATTTTTTCTCTTAAAAATTATCAGTTTTAAAACCAGCAAGGGATTCGGCTATACAGCACATTTCGTTGGGAATTGTCTAGTTTTAACATCGATAAAGATAAAAAGCAAAGGATTCCAGCATTGCGTAAAGTACGAATTTCAGCCAAGAAAAGTACGAAATGTGTTACGTATTTCCTTTCTCAATTCTGTATTAGTTGTCATTTTTTCGTATAACGATATAATCAATAATTAATTTAAAAATAGCTTTCGTTAATTTAATAAAAAACTTGTTTACAATTTTATCGAATTTTTTACGACTGACGTTTGAGTTTTTCATTAAATATTAATAATGATACGTTTAATGAAAAATGAAAATTAAATGAGAGATATTAGACGAAATATTTGTGGAATGTTTTTTAATCGTAAATTGTGCAATGTAAGGGAACAGAGGAAACAAGCAAAAAATCGCAATAATAATAATAAAAAATTGTATAAAACTGTCTGAAGCAGTTAAATTGATAAAAATATTTTGTGCAAGATTTTATTTTTTGTCAAATCTAATTTAGTTTTTTTCGAAAATTTTTTCTATTTTATGCTAAATTTAATTATTGTATGGGATATAAAATTTCTATTTCTATCATTGAATTTATGGGATTTAATGATAACTTATAATTTTGTAAGAAGAAATTAAATGTCAAAACGTATAAATTGCTTACCAATTGAATGCTAGTAATTAGTTCGAACAGGATCAATTCTGCGATCAAGTATAACATCTTTCTGCTTGAAAAATCATGTTAATGAAGAAAAAATGATAACATTTCAATAATATACGCGGAATTAATTTTTTTCTGATAAATTAATTAGTGGTATATGTTGGCTGTGGTATACATTTATAATCGATGGACTAAAAGTGAAATCAAATGCTTTGTTAATGGCCAATTGGCATCTTCTAGCGAAATGGCTTGGCTAGTTTCCACTACAGATGTAATCTTTTAAATAACTTATTATATTTAATTATGAAATTATTGATCAATATTATATATGTTTAGTCATTTGATAAATGTTATATTGGTGCTACACCGGAGTTGGATGAAGAACGCGTATTTTGCGGTCAAATGGCTGCAATTTATTTGTTTAGTGAAACATTAACAACTCATCAAATTTGTGCAATGCATCGCTTAGGTCCTAGCTATAAAGTATTTCTTTTTTATTCTATATGAATTTTTTCCCTAGTAACCGTATGTTTTTTAGAGTCAGTTTCGATTCGAAAGTGAGTGTGCTTTAAGTCTTCCAGAAAATCAGAAACGGGTGAGTGAAGTAGATGTTTCATGCATGATTGATGCTGCATCTTTATCAGTAAGAGTAGTAATTTTTGCTTTTTGACGTTTTATGTTTGCTTGATTATTTTGTTAATTTAAAAACTCGCTTTTGAATGTGCAATTTGATTAATTTTCTTTATCTAATTGAATAAATAAATCATTCAGGTGTTATATGATGGAAAGCTGTCAAACGCAATTGTTTTTATGTATAATCCAGTAGCCACTGATAGTCAATTATGTTTACAATCCGCTCCAAAGAGTAATGTTTCTTATTTCGTCCATACACCACATGCACTTATGCTACAAGTAAGTTATCAACAAAATTTCTATTGTTCTCTATTGCACAGATTTTTTGAAAGAGTTGATTTATTAAGGGTCGAATCGGTGTCATAAATTTTCTTGATTAAATTGAGCATTCTAGTAAATTATCAAGGAATTTTTAACTCTCTTCATGTTCGTTTTTTAATTAAATTCTCTAGTGAAAATTACAAAGTTCATTTTGAATGTAAATTAAATTTAGCTGTGTGCATTTCTTTTCTTTCAAAGGAATAAATCTATAATTATATGTCACATTGCTTAAATATATTTTTTTCTAAATTTTAAATTGAACAAAAGGAGTAATTTGCATTATTTACAATCGAAATTTTTTCAGAAGAAACGAATTAGCTTAAATACACCACTTTTTAGGAAATAAATTGTAAATTAGGAAACCTGAAAATGGGAATTCAAAATAAACAAAAAAAAAATACGTTGCAAAGCTATAAATTTATTTTTTGTGTAAAAAAACCATTAAAATTTTGCAAACATTTTTTTTTATGAAACAAAACGCCTAAAGACCTAGCATAAACGTTGAGATAAATTTTAAATTGCATTTTTAATTGGTCTAATTTTTTTTTATGTACCCACTTATTTTTTCTCCTTATTTTAATTAACTTACTTTTTTATCAAGTAATCTTTTTTATTAAAAATGAATGTGAGATTTAAATTTTTTTAATTAATTTTTGAAGTTAATTCAAAATTTTTTAATGACTTTATTTTTGAGTTTTTACTTTTTTTAAAAAAAACTTTAAGTATTTAACTGTCGTTTTTAAACTCAAATTTTGCAAATTCAGATTTTCAATTATTTGATTATTTTTTGTTATTGATTATTTACTTTATTAAATGCCTAATCTTGACTAATACGTTCATTTTTATTTTAACACGTTAATTGCCGTGGAGGTCACTGGTGACCGGCGACGCAGCAAAAAACAATAGGTCATAATTATTCTGAATACGGATACTGATAATTTTTTCAATAATACCATTGCTACTGTAATGGTTTGAGGAAATGAAAGAACTAGATAACATATAAAAACAACTTTATTATTTCATAAAAAATATACATATTATCAGTGCATAATGTGAGATTGAAGTCAGATTGAAACACTCTAGGCAAAGAAAATGGGAATCAATGCAGCCGGAACAATACGTCACCACTTTTTTAGAGCTTCACTGATAATCTTTAATTAAACTCATATTTGTAAGGGTTAATTAAAAAATTTGATGAATATAAAACTTATGTAAAGTGACAGAGTATAATGAATGCATTTATTTACTTACTTGTCGGAAGCACTGAACAAGATTAAAAAATGACAGTAACTGCTTAACAATAGAACCATAACAGTTTGAAACAACTGATGATCGCAAAAACGGTCTACAGTGCCTTGGGGTCGTCGGTGACCCTCACCACAAAAAATGCATATAATATGTTAATACAACCTAATTTATCCACCGTATATAAAATGTTAATATAATATGCATCGCCTAATAAAAAAACATCTTGACACCTCGGGCAAGTCACGTAAAATTTACTTAGCAGCCAACATGTTAATAAAAATATTTAAGTTATTGTCAATATTCAATAATTCATTATGATTATAATTTCGAAAAATTCAAAAATTTTAGTTTTATTTATTTTATGTATATAATATAATAATTTCAAGTTTTATGTGTCTTAGAAATATTAAAATCATGACGAATTTTCATGCTTTTTACTCTTATTATATTTTATAATTACTTTTAATGTAATTTTATATTTTATTATATTAATTTGGATTCACGTTACTAAAATAGTTGATATTTTAATATCATTTTTCCCCAGTTAGTTGATTTGGTTAGTGCGCGATTATTTATTTTGTAAAGATAAAATTTTAAATTGAAAAAAATTAAATTAATAAGTTATATTGTACATTGAAAAAGTAGTGTATTTAATAAAAAATTTATAAATATAGTGTAAATTTTATTATCTTGTAACCAATAGTCGTTCTTATAAATGCTACAATAAATTTAAATTTAAATTTAAAAATTCTGAAATCAAGATAAAATATTGACAGCTTTTTCGATAAATTGAAATTTTACGACAAACAAGTAGAGAATAAAATACGTTTTACTTTCTTCAATACACTGTTAAGAAAAGCTACACTAATGTTAAGAAAAAAACGTTTACTTATCGCAGATTTCAGTAGAATTTTTTTCAGTGTTATTATAAGTGTAAATAAAAATTTTTTAACTGAAAAGTTAATTCTTTTTTCAATGGATTATGTAATTTTTGAAATTCTAATGATTTTTTGATTAAAAAAGTATACTAATTTTGACATTAACAGGAAAAATAATGTTCTGTTTATATAAATGTTTTTTTATAAAAGATTTTGAATAAAGTAAATATCAGGGAAAAACCTTATATTTTTAAATTAAAAAAGTAAAATTAATATGATTGTTATTAAATTTAGGATGTTAAAGCAATCATTACACATTCCATACATAGTACATTAAATTCCATTGGTGGAGTTCAAGTGCTTTTTCCATTGTTTGCTCAGTTAGATATGCCTTTAGATTACGAATTCAGGAAACATCCAGCAATTTGGTAAGTTTTTTGATAAGAAAAAAAAAATTAAGATCTTATTCAAAAGAACGGAACGGAAAAAAATTAAGCGATATTGATTTTACGCAGGCATTTCTTTTTCTTTGTATGATAAGAAGTATGCATTGAATATAAATTACTTCGTAGGTATATACATATATTTAGCATTATCTATGAATCAAGATGCTCAAAAAGCTTAAGTTCATACGCTTTTAAATTTTTACTGTATTAATGCCAGAAATATAAATTACCCATTTATATGCAAATTTTGTTTATTCGCTAATTAATTTTTTAATATTCTGCTGTAATAAATATCTCAATTATTTCGCATGCAAAGATGCTGTCTAATTTTAGAAATTTACTCTTATTATGAAAATTTATGCAACTGAAGTTAAAATTTTAAATCACAAAAGTTTAAAGCGAAAAAAGAGTATATTGATTTTATGTGAAAATTCCTTCTTATAATATAAAAATAATGAAAGTTTTTAAACAATAAAGAAATTATTAATGACAGAAACTTTTTCAAAAGTTATTATAATGATATCTAAAAAATTCTTCTATTTTTCTGTGCACATTTCTATAATTGAAATCGATTCCGAAATCGAGTATAAGAGCTTAATGTGAAAAATTAATTTATAAATTAATCGGCACCATAATTTTATAGAAAGCTTTCCAGGACATTTTTAGGGAAATTTATGTCTTTACAAATACAAGAAAATACTTTAATTTGTGGTTGGCTTATACTGAGCCATTATTTTATCTATTTTATCTTGGTGGAAAAATAATACAGATTTTTTTACTAAAATTTTGATTGAATCCATATTTTTCGATTACATTTTAATTTTTTTTTTTTGCTCATTAGTGTTTAAATGTTTAGTGAGTCAAGTTTTTTCAAAATTAAGGTACAAAATGTTCAAAAGAATTCTGATTATTCTGATAAATTTAATCTAAAACTCGTTTGTTCACTTTACATGTTTATAGTGACATTTATGAGTTTCCTTCTAAATTAATTTAAAATTTTTTGTATTCGAGTCATATTTTTTTGACAACTTTATGCTTATTTTCGCATAATTTTCAAAAAAAAAAGAATAAGACTAATTTTTGACGTTTTGAAATAGATTTAAAAGGATTATCCTTAAATAATTTTATGGGGATCCTATAACTCGCCAGAAAACATAACATTAAAAAATTTGCATATTAAATTCTTATTAAAACACTTTTCTGCCTAAATTGTCTGTGCATAGATAAAAATTTTTACTTAATATTTATTATAAATCTACTTAATTTGGGATACGTAGAAAATATACTAAAAGGCTGTAAAAAATATACTTTACTTCTGCAAATTTAGTATCAGTCTAACGATTAAGTATAAATTTTATAGAATGATATATAACTTTCCAATAAATCATATAGAAAAATTCAATATATATTTTCTTATATGGGGCTCTATATGAATTCTATATGAAATTATTCTCACTTTAATTTGGAAATTTATTGGAATTTCTATTGAAAATAAATTTAAATGTCTATATTTTTTGACATATTGATTTTATATGGAAACATAATAGAAGAAATATAAATTTTTTTACATATTTGAAAGTAAATAATTCACTATTTAAAAAATATGGAAGTAAAACAGAAATATTATATAATTCGTATGGAAAATTGAAAAAAGTATTCTTTTTACAGCCATATTTAATCCTTATTGTGTCAGTATTAAATGATTTGTTGGATTTTCTAGTCCAAGTTTTATGTATAAATTTTTATGAGAGTAGTAGACGTTGTATAAAAGTTTCTAATGCAATTTTCTGGCTAATATGGCTTCAAATGAAACTGGATATGCAGAATTAGGATAACTGTCTTATTGATAAAAAAAAATTCAATATTTTGACTTTTTTTTCACTTTTTAGTATTGTGGAAAACTAAGAGACTTTAGTTAGATAATCGATGTATTTTTATACATAAATATTGTTGCATAAAATAGAAATTAGATACAGTCAAAAATATAGTGCATATTTTTATTCGAGAAAAAATAAATTTAAATATCTTTGATTTTTTCAGCAAAACCAAAAGCTTGAAAAAAAGAATTAATCAAAATGTGTATACTAAATTAAGCTTAAAAGTTTTTGTTGCAAAAATAATGATTGATATTTTCTTAAAAGAGAACACGACAATACAAAAAAAATAATTGGCAATTTAAAAAATGTACCTTTTGAATAAAAGAGTGTTCGCACATTTATTTTATAAAAAACATGAGTTATTACAAGCATATATTTTTTTAAAAAAAATTACGTTAATTTTTTGTTTTTTTTTTTCAGTCTGAAGCTATTAAGCTTTATATGCGAATTGATTGAAACCTCGATTACAGTACAACAACAAATGATTCAAAATCGTGGTTTTTTAGTAATTAGTCATATTTTACAAAGATCATCTCGGGATCATTTAACGCTTGATGTGCTATCGTTGTTTTTATCCCTAACCAAATATTTGTTGACTTGTTTAAATTATACGAATAGTGAAATTTTGTTGAAGCAAGTGGGTGAATATGATTTAGAGCTTTTTGTTTGTTTTTAGAAATTCGGTCAGTTATTGATTAATTTTTTTTGTTTGAAAAAAAGCTTTTAGATAATATTTTATTCAATCCGGCCTTATGGATTTATACACCGTATCCAGTACAATCACGTTTATACTCTTATTTTGCCAATGAATTTTTATCTGACACACAAATTTATACAAATGTTCGTAGAATATCGACAGTTTTACAAACTATGCATACTCTCAAATACTATTATTGGGTGGTTAATCCTAAGCTCAAGAGTTGTGTCAATCCGAAGGGTTTGGGTAAGTGAAACGCATTATACTTCTTTAAAATTTAGCTTATAAAAAATAAAGAAATTAGTATTAAATAAAGATAATCTATATATAGGAAAGCGGCGGGGTTATGGGACACTTTTTTTGAGCTACAGTAAAACAAAAACCTGAATTGAAAGAACGAAAGTTTATAATTATTTCGATAGTAATAAAAAATTAACAAGTTTAGAGTTTAATTGTTCTTGAGGTATGAGTGATTTTCAGAAAAGTTCAATGCCCCAAATTAGACTCAAGTTTGGGTAATTTGGGACATTTGCGTAATTGACCAGCATGTCTTTGAAAATGAAAAAAGCAAATTGGATAATTTACGGATATTTTCTTTTGTTGGGGAATTGAAACATTAAAACGAAAAGTTATGTAATGAATTCTTTTATTTGCAAATAAGTAATGAATCTATTGTTTTCATGTTTTTCAAATGAACATTTGTATTCAATAGACTTAATGGAAATATTATAATTTAATTTTTGAGGCATTACTTTTAGTCAAATTAAACAAAAGTCTTTATCTGCTGTTGATCACGAAACTTTTCTTAGCCTTTTTTATATGTCCCAAATTACCCAAACTGTAGTTTCCCTAATTAGATTCTAACTAGTATGTTTTAAAATCACCTAGCATTGGTGAAAGCAATATTTACCAAAGAATATACTTTAGTCAAATCATACGGGGGAACATTATATAAATGATATTTATGCACAAAAATTGCGAAAAATGAACTGATATTTAAAATATAAAATAATAATTGAATAAAGAATAAAACTTTTAAAATTCTCAAAAATTACTTTTCACTTTTGCATTCTAAATATTTATATCTCTTTGTAGTAATGCATAGTAAAAGAAATTACACCATAGCATGCTATGTACCCCTTATAAAAAATTAAGTTTGCTTCAAATGGTGGATGGAAAATGAAAGTATCCTTAATTATCAGTCGTCCCAAATTACCCGCCGTTCCTCTATATATAATATAAAAAAAATATCTGAAAATGAAAGTGTAATTTTAATTAGTAAATTTAAAATACTCCCATCGATATTGGCTCTTCTTGTTTGATGACTATTAATTTTGCTTGTTATTTTCAATACTTGACATATAATTTGTGTTGTTATATTTTGAATAAACAGATTTATGAAGATTAGGAAAACCCTTTGCGGTGACTAACAACTTTGTTCTAATTTTTCTGATAAATTTCATTTTATAACAACACATTAAATTCATTTTTCTAATTTACTAAATAGATTTCTCAATTTATAAAAAAGTGATTGCTATAAAATAAGAAGTCATTTCTCTGCAAATATATATGGTTTATAAACTCAAAGTATTCGTTATCAAATGAGGATAAGCACTTCTCAATCCACAGCTCAGATTTAAAACCTTTTCATCTTGTAAATGCGTTGCTTTTCTTAAATTTAGCAATGTGAATATTAAAAATATTTCTTTAAAATAAAAGGATGAATGAAGACTTTTTTCCAACTTTACTCATTTCAACTCGAAAATTTATTAATTTTTTTTATGAAAAAAGTTTGAGAAATAATGCCACTAAAGTTTTTTGAAATAAAAAATTTTTTATACGCTTTTTTGTAAATATAAAAGTTCTTTAATCGAGTGCAAATTAAAATGTGGTTTTACTTGTAAAACTTTCAGATGGACCGAGACCGAAACAAAGTGAAATAATGGCCATAAGAGCTTCTATTTTGCAATTTCTCAAGCAATTAATTATGATTGGCAACGGTATTAAAGACGATGAGTTGCAAAGTATTCTCAACTATCTAACTACCATTCAAGAAGTAATTAAAACTTTTCGTATCCTTATTTTTTAAATAACATCCTTAAATGTGCTACAAGATTTTTCTTTATGTTATACAAAAGTTTGAAATACCTTTTTCCCGTGCGTGCAATGCACTAACTTTAACAAAATTTGATGTTAATAGGATGAAAATCTTCATGACGTGTTACAAATGTTGATCGTTATGATGTCAGAATATCCAAGCTCATTAGTTCCTGCATTCGATGTTAAACACGGAATCCGAACCATTTTTAAATTGTTAGCGTCCGAGAGTCAATTAATACGTTTACAAGCATTGAAATTGTTAGGATTTTTTCTTAGCCGTAGTACACATAAGTGAGTAAAATTATTATCTTTTGAATTGTTCTTTATTTGCAACTTTACTTAAAGACGAAAGTATGATGTGATGAACCCGAATAATCTTCATTCGTTGCTAACTGACCGCATTCTATTAAACGAGGAAGTATTATCTGTGCCTACTTATAATGTATTATATGAAATATTGACTGAGCATATTAGTCAACAAATTTTGTATACCAAACATCCAAACGTCGAAGCTCATTTCCGGCTTGAAAATCCACGTAATTATTACTTTATTCTTATTAGATAGAAGATAGGCTTTATGAATATTGTATTATCACAATGGAGTATAAAGCAAATGAATGTTTAGTATTGCATTTCATAAAAATTTTGTTTCTTAGAACATCTCATATTAAACATATTAAAGTATAAATTTTTAGTTGGTAAAGTCTTATTAGACTTTATGGAAAGTGTTAAATAAATATTATTAATAAATTTAAAAATTTCATTAAATGGAAAAATGCAACTATTAAAGATTTTTTAAAAATATTTATTAATCGATATTGTAATATTTTTATGTGCAACATTACTAATTGTATATAAAGGGCTTGTTTCAAAAGTGAACAGATCACTGATCGCTCAATTTCTAAAAGTTTAAAAAATGGATAAAAAATAATTTTATTTATACCCTT
>AGDA01047959.1:0-13939 GCA_000281935.1 Mengenilla moldrzyki | reverse complement strand
AACGAAATTTTGGTCGAACATGAATATTGGTTGGCTAAATTTTTTAAGTCACTTTTCAAGCCGTTTTATTGATTGGTTAATCAGAAAAAAATTTTATATTGGAATAACACATTTTGCCTCCCTCCAAAAAATTGGCCACTAAAAATTCAAAAATTTTTTCATTTTTATCATACACTTAACATGTACTTTCAGAAAATATATTGCTTGTTTGAGGTAAAAAAAAAAGTTCGATTTTGTTCCCTAGTGTTATCAGAAATAAATTTTTTCAGTTTGAAATTAAAGAAAAACTCAAAACCTTCATAATGAAATAGTTTCCTCCCCCCCCCCCCCAGACAAGTTTAAATTTTTAAGTTAAAAGAAAAATAAATTTTTAAGTTAGAAGAAAAATAAATTTTCAAATTTCAGAAAAAACGTGTTTTTTTAGTGTTTTTTCATCCTTAAAGCCTTATAACTTCAACCTCTTTTAACATTAATAAAGAAACTTTTCTTGATTTTTTAAAAAGAATTTTACGCGAATCGCTTCATTGCTTAACGAAATAAAAAATTTTAAATGTAAAAAAAAACATTTCACCATTTTCTACAAAATTGGCATATGAAAAGTCAAAAATGTTTTGGATTTTTCATACATGAGACCTATGCCTTCAGAAAAGTATAAATTCATTTTTGGACACGAAAAAGTTTCGTTTTGTTCTTCAGTGTTATTAATAAATATGTATTCACATATAATTATCTTGATTTTATTCAGCATGTGTTGTGAATAGTATACTTAGATTTCAACAGTCAGTGCACTGAGAGAAAACTGTAGCTAAAGCAAATAATAATTATGCAATTTTAGTAAAGCGTTTTGTTATATTTTGGATATACAAAAATTTTGCTAATTTAGAAATACTTTTATAATAATTAAAATTTTTTTTTCTAATTTTTCTAAAAAATTTTGTTTTAACAGCATCTTGAATTTATTTGTCCTATTTTACTAATTTTTTTCTCAGTGTGTATATGTTAAAAGTTAGCAAAGAAAAGTCAATCGTTTAAAAAATTAATCAATATAAAAACTATTTACAAAGCGAGATGTATTGAGAAATGAGTGAGGTATATATTAAAAAAAGCAATGATCGAATCATTTTTCAAATTTGTAAGCTTTGACGGCCGAAATCTGCAATTTTGATAATTAGGTTTTAATTTTTTTAATGTCATGCTTAAAAACGATCATATTTGAGTCTTAATCAATTCTAATCGCGTAACTTTGAGTTTTGATCTATTTTAATCATTTAATTTTGACGTCAATTTAAAATAAATTTTTACTTTTAAAAAAACAACGCTTTATTCATCATTACATGGTAATCACAAATTTGCATACTTTTAAAATGTATCCTTATTATACATCAATTTCACAGAGTTTTTTAATTTTCCCTACACAGATCAGCAACAAACTAGGAAAAAATGCACCCATCTAATAAATATACGATTCAGATTCCGATCAACAAAAACAAGTGCGTGTAGTAAATCGCAATTGTTTTTCATTACATAAATAAGTACATAAATAAAAAAAACAATTACATTCTTCTTTATGTACTTTTTTCTTCTCTGTAAAAACGGGTATACAGTTAGTTGAACCTTATAAGCTTTTACTCAAATGTTTCACATCTCGACTACATGCTTTATGTAAACGTAAAAAAATCACGGGATACATTATTGAAAATTTATAACTGATTGATTTCTTTCCAAGTCAGCTCGAATATTAATAAACCTTTATTCATAAATCAATCCTGATCATTGGTTTTGCCAATCGTCAAAAATTATCAAGTTTAATAGTTTTGCATCAAACCACATTGAATTTAAGCCGTTATAATTTCAACGATGAATTTGCAAACAATATTACTCTAAAAAATACTGCGAGTATAAGATTTTAAAAAGGACTTGTCCCATTTTTTATGAATTTGTCCTATAGACTATATTGTCATTACTACTTTTTTATTTAACGAGAAAAAATTATATAAACTTTAAATAATTTTCCTCACTATCAACAGCTTAAACTTCTTTACTACTCAATTTTTTAAAATTTAAAAACACCAATTTTATATGATTATGTACAATAACTTACCTAAACTTATTATTGAGTTGAAACAAATGCAACCACACATACAGTTATAATGTCTCCAAGTACACAGAGTAACGCAGGTTTATTTTTAGAATTTTTGGATGATCATTTTAATAATATTTGAGACAAATAACATTAAAGTACTCTTATGAAATATTAGTATCATAAACAATACGTTAATAAGTATTTGATCTGTGTCTTGAAGCTAAAAAAGAATGTTAAATCGTATTTTTGTAAATTTGCTAATCAATTATAGTTTATAAAACATTTTTAATATGTATACAACATGTTCTCAACATCACCCTGTTTAAGTCAAAACCTTTTAATAACGCGTCCAAAACACATTAAGCAATTAATAACATGTTTTTAACATGTATACAATATGCTCTCAACACTACTCTATTTTAGTCAAAACCCGTTGATGATACGCTAAAAATACATTAGTAACATTAAAAAAATACAAGAAAATAATGGTTCACTTTCTTATTCAATAGAAATCAATAAGTAAAAGAACAAGTACAATTTACTTTTAGAGGGAAGTTTTCATAAAATACTTTACCTAATAAATATAAACTAAGTTTTCAAATAAATCGAAGGTTTTTAAGGTTTACACTTAAGTATCAAACCTACTACAATTTACATAAGTTTTAATCGTTGCAAGTTTCAAGATTAAATTTTATGCATTTAATGAAGCATTCAATTTTAATAAATGGAATGGTTTCGCTAAAAGTTAAACTTATTGGTCTTTTCTTAATAAAGAAATTTAACCAAAAATTGACCAATTTAATGAATCACTCTTAATAAAGACCCTTAATGCCATATTACATGATTGCTTCTGAAAAACATTCATGATTCATACTCAACAAAATGTTATTTTTCGTGTTTTACCTTCATAAAAAAAACCCAAAAAAATCTGTTAACAATTAAAAACTTTCAAACGTTCAAAAAATCAAATTAATAAATTAAAACTTTCCTTTGAATAGAACGCAAATGAAAAGGAATCTTAATTTTACTTAAATAATTCATTAAATCCGAAATTTATTAAATTCTTTTGTGCGATGATATCAGATTAAGAATAAACCGAAGACAATTTCAGTAAACTTTCTACATATTATCAATTAACAGTTTTTCATTGATATATGCAAACGGAAAACTTTGTTGTGGTGTTATTCTAATGCTAAAGTAAATAAGTCTAGTTTTAACTTACATTTTAGAAAATTTGTTGGGTCAAAGAGCAGAAATTTGTACTAAGTGTACCAAAAACTACCGGCTTTTCTAACAGACATCGGTTGTTCTCCAGAATTTAGAAATTTGTCGGAAAGAAAGGAAAAACCACAAAACAAACAATGATCATTTTTCTAAAATATGATCAAGCAATTGCAAAAAGTTGACTATAATCTTAAGCACTCCTTACGTTGCGAATATGAATGATCACGATCGAATTTGGAAAACAGCCATTACTGGTAGTCAAAACGAATAAAATTCTAGTACAATTACGTCTAAATTAAGCCTGATTCCATAAAATTACTTTGGTAATTTCAAAATAGCCTTTGCCAAGTTTGTTTCACACATTTTTCAAGTCATCTTTAAAATAAATTGGTGTAAAACAAATGGTGAACCATAGATTTATGGTATTTAGGTAAACCTACCGTAGGGAGAGTTTGGTTAACAAAACCAGCCGGCGATAAATCTTATAAAAAACTTTATTGGAAAACCTACATTGAAAAAAATAAATTTTTTTTTTCTATTGATATTTGTATGTGACAACGATCAATTTCGCTAAAACTACTTTCTGTATTATTTATCGTAGTATATATGTGTTAGTATTTATTGTAACAGTCCCCACTTGTTATTTAATTAGGGGCTGCCACTTCAAATCACTGACCACCTGGTAGTAGTTCTTTAATTTATGCGTAGGTCTCAATTTCCTCCCATACCTTTTTGATGGGGAATCTATATGGCCGTCAATATAGAGAGTATCAAATACTCGAAAAAATTCGAGAAGTTGGTTGAATTTATTCCGATATTTTGCGAAGGATTACGAATTTACGAAAAGAACAGGATGAGCTAATATTAAGACCAAATGTGATAACGATGTGGCAACCTGTTTACATAGATCAACATTGATGTGAATACAGTTTACCGCTAGCTAAGTAAAAGAACGTAAACCGTATTGCGCGACATCGGATGATTAACCGCTAGCGAAGTAAAAGCACGTGTAAGCATCGCGGTGGATGTGCGATACCGCTACCGCTAGCTAAGCAAAAGCACGTAGGCAATATCACTCGATGACCAGATATATTTAAACGCTGGCTAGGCAAAAGCACGTAAATCATATTGTGCGGTGACCAGATATATTATAGACGTACAGTTCTACTGAAACAAAAAAAAAAAACAACAATGCTTACAACGATAAGCAATTTATTGCTATCCTGTTATTTACAACCTTTTTTTTCACTGTAAATATTTGGGAATCGGGTTAGTGTTGTTTTTAACCTTTTTCCACGATAGAGCTTTTTTATCGTTTCCACGCTTTTTAACCTCAAAGCAGAATATCAGGTTTACTAAGATGATTAATTCTGTAATGAAATGTCTCATATTCTCAGTTTCCTTGGATTCAAGGGTTTTTTATTAATTTTTCATCATACATTTTTAAAATTTAAATAAAAATAACATAAAAAAGCCTAAAAACAACGAAAAATAACGAAAAAAGAAAAATACCATTATTAGTAAAGATAACACAAATTATCGTTTTAAAATTGTGCAAAAATTGATTTAATGCTTGCTACAGATCTCTAACAAACATTAAAAAATCAGCTGTGGTAAAAAAGTAGCAAATGTTAGAAATCCTACCTCTAATTATAACTACTTCATTTAAACAATGAAATGTGTAATAGATTCAATAACATTTTTTATTAAATCAGTGGCATGAAATTAATAACAAAATATTGCTGAAGTATCCAAAATTTGTCTTAAAGTCTTGAATTAGTCTAAAATGAAACAACATGAAATAAATGATGAAATCATTTTGTAGTCTTTTAAAGATCTAAAAGTTGTCTAAAAATTTTTAAAATCTGTATCGATGCTTTTCTAAATTAAATGAAAAAATAAATATTTTTTAGAATCGAATGTATACGGCGCAAGTAAGTTTCAAAAATAAGTAGTTTCTTCACGGCTAAATAAAAATTTTACAGAATTGTGATTTGGAAAATGTTTTAAATTTAGAGGCCAATAAGATACATCTATAGAGTTAATATTGCTCTTCTTATATCATCAAAAGAAACTTTATTATTTCGTCGGTTTTTATTTAAAAACAATTATAAGCTCTCCTCAATTAAATACGCCAATTCTACGAAGAATATTGTTTACCTTAAAGTATTTCAAATAGTAAAAAATCAAAAACAGATACAGGTTAAGCGATTTTCATTATCAGTTCGAAATCGGGCAAACACTTAAGGAATAGTCATTATGGCGAAATGGAAAAAGTCATTGCAATTTTAAAAACTCGATTATCATCGCAGACAGACGAACAAAAATATTCGAATACTCAAAAGAGACCAATGAACCGCATCATTTTATTGCAAATCACTGATGGCAATTTAATCGTGAATCCGTCATCATAATAATAATGATTAAAAGTAATAATGTAAATAAGCGAATAAAATGCTGTTTGTCAATTTCGATCCGAAGAATTGCAATTTTGTATTCCGTAAATAAAACCACAAATATTTTTCCAAAAAAAAACAACAGATCATACTTGACCCGAAGCTAAACTCTTTCTACAAAACAATAATAAGAGCTTTTTTAGAGAAATATGCAGCGTTAATTTAACAATGCAAAGTTAATTTCAATTAAGTTGATCAAATAAAGTTTCTAAACCGTATAAGTTGTTTTTAATTACTCAGTTACAGTTAAGATGAAGTTGAAGTTGAAGTTATATGAAGTTGAAAAATAATAATTAAATTTACGTACACAAAAAAAACATAAAATACAAGAGTACGCAACTTAAATTAGGCAGTGGGCTAAGTAAAAATTTACTAAACTGAGGTGGGTCGCACGTATCAAAATAAGAAAACAAATTATTCAAAATATTTTACAATTTATCACAGTTAATTAATACTAATTTAAAATTAGTTTCAAACTTTTTTTGTATTTTTGTTATTTTAATTATTTTTTAATATCAACTATATTTTATTCGAATTTTTCATATATTTAAATATAGACAGTTAAAAACTTCAAGTGAAACACAAAAAATATTCAAAAAGGCTGCATGTGACCCCTAGGCCAAGGGTTGGACATATCAAAATTATAAGCGACATCTACAAAGCCCTAAAAAAATAGGTGTAATCACAAATTATCCAGATTTGTTTATAAAATAAATCCAAATTGAACTTAAAAGTTTAAAATTAGGTTCTTTAATATTATTTTAAAATTTCTTTCACTGATTTTAAAAAATCGATTTTTTTTCTCAAACGCACAAGTCTTTTACAATTTAAAACTAAAGACATAATTTTCTAGACAAGTATATAGCCAAAATTCAGAAGTATACTTTTGCATAATTTTATTTAAACATACTTAAATGATTTCAAAAAAATTGATATGACGTATAATACACATATTTAAATATACGTCCAGATTTATTACTGCTTAGATTTTTTTGTTTGATTCAATAAAAAATAAAAAAAAGAATAAAAATTCCGAAAAACCTTCGTAGGTCAATTGGCTTCAGCATAGTTTGAATATTAACTAACGTCTGCCTCCTTCAAAGTACGAAAGAAATAACGAAAAACCATTAATCATAATTATACGAAAACAAATATAATTTTCAAGTAAATTGAATTTCTGCTAATCGCAAGAAACAATTTTTTTCGGTTAGTGTAAATTCTTCGCACAATCTTAACAGTTGATAATCAAATTGAAGACAAATTTGCATGCAAAAAATCGTTTTGGTTATTTCTTCTATTACATACAAGTGTAATTAGTACATATTTTATGATCTCTCAGGAGCTGTTCAACTCAGTACGCTTCTTCGAAACGTTGACTAGGTGAACAGCCTTAGCGAAACTCAATAAAATTTTCATGAAAAACCCCTTAAAATTAACTGCGTTTCCGCACACTATATCATTAAAGACGAGCATAATTATCGGTTTCCATTCCGAAATTATTGCTCGGCTTAAAAGATCAGCGCTAGTGGCCAAATTGCACCGATTTCATTCAAGTGCATTCGGAAATTAAGCACTATAAAAATCAACTGTAATCGATTTAAATGCACAACGGTCCTTAATGCCTAAGGGTATAAATCGACATTTTTGGCCACTTTTTTCAGACTTATACTCCTATGACAAATATAAAAAGCAGAAAAAAACTGATTACTATACTTTTTACATGTATCAATCGGTTTATAGTAACCGATTTCAATCAATTTACCTAACTAAAAACTCATTAGAACTTCTGTAGTTCAGCGACAGCCAAACTTTGATCATACATGAATTTTTTTTTTAATGTCATAAGTCATAATATGAAAAAACTACACACCTAGTGTAAAAATTACAAAATCAAAAGTTTTCTTGTCAACGTACATTTAAAAATAACTAACTTTCAATAATATTATTCAAACAATTGTTACCCAAGTAACATACTATACTTTAAATAGCCGTCTAATATTTTACTTAAGACATAAAAATTATCACTACTATTTTTTCTCATTTAATCTACAGAATAGTAAAAACGGACTACAATTACGTTGTTTATATATTAAACCCTGCACGAATCTCCTAGAATTATTCAGGAAGCCCTAAATCAATTTTGGTATTCCACATACTCCTTAAGTGAGATCATCAGAAATCCATTGAAATTAACAGTCACTAATTTCAAAATAATTATTCTAATAAAAATTTTGTTATTTTAGTTGTTAGATACGACGCTTAATCTTGGTAGTTTCAAAAATACCGTACATCTCATATGAGACTCGTCGCATTCAACTAGTAATGATAATTTTTTCAAACAAAATTAAAAGAATCATAGCAATTTACATAAATATTTATTAAATTAAGTCACAAGTAATTTCTGATGCAGCTAAAAAGAATTTATTATTTACATCATTCTACCGTGAATAGAATTATGTTAAATTATTTCTGCTTACATTTGAAATGGAGAGTTAAAAAATACATTTTCGACATGTAATTTTTTAGGAATATAAGCAATAAGCTTAGGCAACTGTGAAGAAAATATGCAATATTAATGAGGAAACGTTTTAATTTAGAATTCAGCTTAAGCAATCTAGTTATCACTACCATTTTACATAAATTAACTTTTGTAAGATATTAAAGGACTAATCTAATGATAAGAAATTGACTTATAAAATTCGATTTAGAAAAGGACTCAAGAGAGCAATGTCTTTTCAACGTTCATAACATTTAAACCGTAATATAAACCAAAACCTATGACAACCAATGAGGGGATTAAACAAAACGTTAAATACATTAAATCAACTGTTAATTGCTACTTCAAAGAATTAGAATAATGGAAGTTACACATGACTTGATTTAAAATTAAGTATTACGTTTCAACATTTAAATGAATCAAATTATCCTATTTCATTAATATTTTTGTTGCTAAATAAAGCATAGGGATGCAGAATTATATATAGATGATTTCTAATTGTATAACATACCTTTTAGTTGTGAATTCTCGATTGTGAACATGTTCAAAGTCATCAGTTGCAATAAACGAAACTCTTTCATTTCATCCAAATACCGATCCAATACGGCTTTGAATTCCTTCAGCATTCGTGTCGCTGTTTCTTGAAACGTTTCCATTCTGTAATGAATATTTAATATTTAGTTATTATATTAAAAAAAGGCTATTAATTTTATACACAAGAAACATGGACGAAGAGAACATGGACTAATAATCAAAAAAAACTCATTCTCAAAGGCGGTTTGGTATAGAACTATTTACGTATGTAAACATTGCAAAACCGTTTTTAGCCGATTTTAATTTTTTTATTCGTGAATCAAAATTAACAATAAAAAAAAGGATTAAAAATGTATTCAAATTATTTATTATTATCACTTGAAAGGAATCAGGTTTTTGCATTCTGTCGACGTTTTGCTGCAAATAAGGCATTTCAAAAGTTCAGGATAATAAATTTTAAAAAATTCAAATTTATCAAAGCATTCGCAGTTCGATCTGTAACAGAACGTCTTTGGGAGCAAACTTCACCTTTGATTATTAGTCCATGGTTTCTTCGTTCATGACAAGAAAGCCTTTATTTCTGTTTTTTATATACACTGTAAAAAAGTACGATTTTTTCACTAAAATCGTGTCAATGCTTAAGCTTAATATTGTTTACTATTTGCATCCGAATTGTAACTCATAAGTCAAAATGCGCTGTAAATGGAAATTACAGCATCAGATTGTCAGAAATCTAAGAAATAATTACTTGATAAATTATCAAACAATATAAAATGCCCGTATAGCGTTATATAAATAAAACAAAAGTAAATTTGATCTTAAATCGTCTAAAAAATATCTTTTTTCATAGTTTAAGTATACGAATTTCGAGACTAATTTAGATACGATTCAAACATTTAGAAAAAATGTATTTTTTTTACACTTTTTTTTAGCTTTCAGCTACTAAATAACTAACAAAATCCCGTGAAATAGTCTTAAGCAGACATAGTCCAGCTTTAGACGTATTGAAGATATTTATTAGAAATTCATAACTAAAAAACTCGATAGAGAGGAATAAACTTGTTGACTATTCCTGTTACACAAGGTGTTATGAAGACAGCCACTTTAAAATGCAAGGATGCTGAATTTTCCTTGTACTGGTTCCATTTATGTGGAAAATTGCTGTTTAACCACAAAAAATGCTTGTTACATTTCGTTGAAGCAAATAAAATTCTTCAACTCGATTAAATGGCACATAAAACTCACGTTAATTTAAACCCAAAGTTAGATAAGAATTCATTTATACGCCAAACGTCTAAAAAACCCTTACCTATATATTTACACTGATAAGTCGTGTGTTCAAAATTTCATGCCCTCAACGTACATCAATTACCGATACGTCTCGAATTTCGACTAAATAGTAATTACCATTATCGAATTCGTGCAAACCGAATTTTGAAATTTCGCCCTAAAGAAGTATGAAATTAAGTCGTAATTTTTCACGGTTACTACGTAATTGCGCCAAAATTCAATTACGTTCGCAAAAAACAATTTAGTTTTCGCACACTTTGCTAAAATCCAACATACTTTAAATACCTCTAGAGGAAAAACATTACATTTTCAACTTGCATTATAAGTAACAAAAAATCGCTTTTTTATTGACTAATAAATTAATATTTTCCGTACGTTGGAATTTTTTTAATTAATTTATATTTATTTTTATGTGTATGTATATGTGCGTTGCAATAAATAATATGGAAAAATTTCTACATAGAGCCACACACAAAAACGTTCGTTTTTCATTTTTTCAATTTTCATTTTCCGTTTGCTCATCTTTCATTAACGACAATTATAATTATAAAGTATTACGATCATTAAATGATTACTGTGCATGTGACGCAACTGATATCGTCACGATCCTATGATTTATAAGCGTAGCTTGGTGGATTACAGGTTTATCAGACACATTTCATTTCTACAAAGTTCCAAACAATACCACTGTTTTTTTTTGTTTTCAAGTTTTATGCCCAGCCGTAAAATAGGATTTTACTAATTACGTTTCTTTAAAGTGAACAGTTTGCACTTAACATTAATCCAAAGTCGGCTTAAATGGAATCCGTTTCGAGACCATTTTAGATTATTTTTACTTTCTTTCGGCTAAAATTTTTCACTTAATTTTAAATGTGTATGGTTTTACTTAGTTTTTATAAAATATTTACTTTATTTTGTGTGTGCTTAGATACTTATTAGATCTACTTATGGAATTTAAATGCAACTCTTCTTAAATTTTAATTGTTACAATCATGTTAAATAAACTATTTATTCAAAAATACATTGCAAATGAACTTATTAGTTTGAGATTTACAAAATTTTTAGCCTTAAAAGTTATGAAAAGATTAGAGGAAAATAAATACTTAGGCTTTTAAAATTTAAAAATATGTTTTCCACTTCAAAAATTAGCTTTAATTCTTTTCGAAATTATTAAAACATTTTCTCTGCGTATAGAAATCTGTCTCGTTAGCATAAAAGGTACATTGCATGATCTAAATTTTGAGTATTTACTATTCTTTAATATAGGGGTGACAAACTCAAAAACTAACTTGAGCCTAATAAAAAAAATTTGACTTTAAAAGGGCCGCAAAAAAATCAATGTTCATAAAAAAAAAAAAATTATTTCGAACAATAAACATTGCAATAAACATATGTAAAGTTAAATTATTGTTTATGTTCTAGTACTTTATAAATAAAGTATATTATAATTTTATGTGGTGGTTTCGTTTCTAATTTACATTTCTACTTTATTTCTACTTCGGATATATTGAGTGAGCCGCAAATTTTTTTATTTTGGGGCCTGTGAGTTTGAAATTTCTGCTTTAATAATTAAAAATATTACACGTTGAACATTTATAATTTTAACTAAAAACTTATACACATTAGAAATTTTAAAACATATACATATTATTTATATATACATTAAACAAATACATTATACATATATTTCAAGCTAAATTTAAATTGTTTATTTCATGGCAGTTTTTAAAAATTTAATAGTATAGTGCACTATTAATCAATTATACGTTTTTATAGATTAATTAAGCGTATACCTAATTCCATATAAAGAATAGTGTATAAGTGTATAAGTAGCAGTATAAATGAATGTTAGGGAATTTTTACGAATTACGCGTCTAAAACATCGTCTAAATGCACTAAAAGTTGACTCATAATTCTATAATTTTTATTTAAAAAATAAACGTTTATTATATAATTAGTTTAAATATTGGTTGAAAAAACATCCAATTTAAAATTTTGACTACACGTTTTAAAAACGAAAAAATACTCAAGAAATCATGCAAAACAAAGTATAACCAATATTGTTTATTAAAACTGAGAAGAAAGACTACTAGAGTTTATAGATAGCAAATAAAATTATAAAGTATTATAACAGTTGCCAAAAGTTTTTAAAATCTATAAACTAATGTCTTAAAATTTTCGTTTCAGTTACTTGAAACGTATTTTTTACAATGAAACGACTTCTTATTGAAGTTGGTAGGGTTTTAACTAAATCGTTTCATCGTAAAAAGTACGTTTCAAGTAACTTTCAATGACGTAAAGGCAACTGTAACGTAAGTAATGATTCTGTTAAAGGTAGATTTACCAAAACTCCTTCAGCATAAGTTTTTTAATTAAAAATTTTTTTCATTTCCTGTATTTACAATTCCATTTGTCGTAATTTTTAAACATGTTTATTAAAAAATTCCGAAAGTTAAAGTTTTAAATTTAAATTCTCAAACGAAATATTAAATTTAAATTAACATACTCTGGACTAGAAAAGATATAGAATTATTGTCAAAAAACAACATTTTTCTAATAATGAGCATATTTTAAATGTAAGAAAAATTGTATATTTTTTAACTTATGTTTCCTTATTAAGAAACTTTTTATTAAAAAATTAACAGTTTTATACATAACCCATACAAATAAATGTAATATATTCAATATTGAACAATTCGACCTAGTTGGAAAATCTTCAACAAAAGTCTTTAAAAAACAATTTGCTTATCATGTTGCTATTCAATGGTATAAAAAAATTGCACAAACAATATGACCATTTTTGCTCAGTATTAATTCGGATTCCGATAATAATCTTGTTACCACAATGAAAAACGACACGATAAAAATAATGGTATATAGAAGGCGGTAAATAGCAATTAATGCGAAAATTTCGAAATTAATTTGCACACACACATACAAAAGAAACTTGACTTTACCATTTTTACAACTTTCTTTGATTATTTTTGCGACACATACACATACACATACGTACACAATACCGTTTCTATTGTACATATAATTAATTACAAAAAAAGTATATGGAATTTAATTTTTTTTCTTTTCTTGAACAATCAAGTTACCAGTTATCCAAATTTTCACACATTTTAAGATTATATTAGCAATCGACGTAAAGGGTTCAAAGTAAATATGTTCTTTATGTGGTAAAAAATTGAATTTTCGGCTATAAAATGATTGATATTAAACATTTACAGCACAGTATGCTCAAATTAGCATAAAAAGAAGTTTATCTAAATTCCCTTTGTTTTTATACTAGTACAATTTCTTTCGATTATAATTCAAACAGAAATAAAAATAATAGGCCATTCTTTTCTTCAATGGTTTTTTGAACTCTTTTTGATGTTTACTCGAAATGAAATAAAAATATTTGTAAGACTGAGTAGTACAATCAATTTTTAAAGCAAATATAAGGCTTTGACGACCTGGGTAATCGTTTTTACAATTTTTCAATCAATCATCAATAAACGTTTTTAATACCTTCAAAATATCATTTTTCACTATCCAAAGTTACACTAGCTTAGTTTCATGGTTCTATTTTAAACACAGACAACACAGGCTGACCAACTCCATTTTGATGAGATATTAGACGTGTCCAATAAGTCTGTCAAAACGGGACAATTTTACGTCAGAGCTACCTAGGATTACTCGACTCCTATGCTTTTGTACAAGACCGAGTAAGTTTACAAAAATACTTTTCAATTTTGTCTCGTTTGGGACAGACTTATTGGACACGTCTATTCAATAAATATTTAGATTGGCTGACAATGAGAGCTCCGAGCAGAGTAAGGATAACCGGGCCGCACTGTTTTTGGCTCT
>AGDA01047958.1:0-16972 GCA_000281935.1 Mengenilla moldrzyki | reverse complement strand
GTCGATTATAAGCAGAAAGCTTGCCTGTAAAAGCACTTTCGTGGCGTTAAATAACGTAGGTAAAAAGTAGTCTCACAGAGCCAAAAACAGTGCGGCCCGGTTATCCTTACTCTGCCCGAGAGCTCCCTATTACATGAAGAAGGCAAAAAGACCTATGGAAATTATAATAAGCAATTACCATTTTAAAAAGCCTCATAAGAAATACTCTGCAGAATCGTTATTAACGAGAATTTATGGTCAATTTTGCGTGCGAATTCCGTGCAAAACTGATAACGTTCGCCGGCAGATTATTATTAATATTAATATGATCCATGTGCGAACGGCAAGCAATATCTTCAATTTCTATGGAAAATTGCACTTGGTTCACAAACGCAATCGCCAGTACACGAAACTGTTTTACGTGTATGCATATGTATATGGAAAGGCATTAATTTCAATTCGATTCAATTGCATGATAAAAAAACTAGTATGACAAAGGCCGGCAATTTTCCCTGGTTATTAAACACTCTTCGTAAAAAAATCTTTTGGATTTATCGCTCACTTTTGATGAATAAGTCGATTCGAAAATTGCTAAATTGTTCAGCAATATTCATTCAAACGGATTTTTGATTTGTGGGTGAAATGAAAACCAAATCGTTCTCGGTTCCTCGTAAAACATCTCCGCAAACCAAATAAATCTAATTAATCGCAAAATCGACTCACTGAGAAGATTGCTCTTTTGAGCAATGAAATAGACACAAAATTTATAATCATTTCAAAGTCGACTCAAAACTGTTCACACCGACATATCAAGTTTCACTCACTGACATAGCAAAATTGACGTATCAAAATCGACTAATTTTAAGTCATCTCCATTTGTTTCAGTTTGTCGAGATATGTTTCCAGTTGTAAAAATCGTTATTAAGTTTTATATTTTTGAAATCACTTATGCAATTTATGTCGCAAAGTTAATGTTTTGTAATAATTCTGCTTTATTCTTATGTTTAAGTTTTTATAGTTGCAACTTTATAGACATTTTCGGATAAAACTCCAGGACAAGTTGTGTTAGTAGCATATTTTGGTAAACCTACTAGAAATTGCACAAAACACAAAAGTTCAGTAACTTTGATTGACTATGACGTAATAGTTTTCCTATTGAGAGTATATTCCCGAACAAATATTATATTATTAGACTTCCTTGGGTTTTGTACTTTTCTTATAAGTAAAAAACATTTGGCTCAATATACTTAAAATTCCCTATCTATTAACCCTTTGAGTAGCAGACAGTTTTGCAAAAACATTGTTGAGAAATCTCAAGCAGTGCGACAACGCTTGTTTTCACGCTTGCTTCGCTTGCTAACGCTTTGCTTGTTGTACACAACGCGCAAGACGTCTGGGGTTTCTCGACATGAAAACAGAACAGCGTGATCGCACTGCTTGAAATTCAAAGAGTTAAACTCAAAAAATGCTGAATATTACGCGGATTTTTAAAAGCTTTATCTAAATCATAAATGAGTTTTAACTGCTTTGATAAAATAAACCAAATGTTATCAAATAAAAGTAGTAGGTGATTTCATCGTAAACTGATTGCCCTCCTCCATCAAACTATGTCTAAACCTATCAAAGCTTATTAATGCCTGTTCTAGTAATAATCAAAATTTGGATTGGTTTAATCAGATTCAATTCGCTTGTATCAATCCGTGCTATTGACCAAAAATAGTATAAAATAATCATCCTCTTTTTAATATGAATATTAAACAATTCGAAGTGTATTTAGATAACGTTATCAGCAATGCGAAACGTATACTCCTTATTGTTCTGACAACAAAGAGAATTACCATTAAAGCTCTTGTTAAACTTAAAATCATTCTTATAAGTGATTTGGATTCCTTATTAAGCGCTGATTGCGACGATTTTTTGCACATTGAACTAAATTCTATTGAATTTATTTACCAAAATAAGTTAGGCTTGGTGGATTCCAGGGCCAAAAATTTTTAAAACATAATTATTATTAAAGGGCAATTGATGGTAGAAAATATAAAAAATTTTTATTAAATTAAAAATTAATTTAAAAATCCGTTAAAATAGGGAGTTCGAATATCAATTGCACAATAATTTTTAAATTAAACACAATGCTGACATTAACCACAAAGTCGGATACAAATATCTTTCGTTAAAAAAATGTTGCGTTATATTTTTTTGCTAATTAAGTGTTTAAAAAACCTAAAACTCTCAGAATGGTTTATTCAGAAATTTAAGTCAATAAAAATTCCGTCTAATTGTCGTACAAAAAACGTGTCAAATTTTAACACTTTAATTTAAAATTATATTGCTTGGAAATATATTTTTTCAACTGTTTTCTTACTAAGCTTATTTCATTTTTATATATTGAGAATATGTATGTTTCATACTAATGTGTTATTATTGCTTAAATTAATTTTACTCATATTTGAAAAATTCACACTTACTCACACTCTTTAAAAGTGTTTCCCAAAAACACCTTTTAAATATTTAAAAATTTATAAACAAAGCTAAATTTAACAAATAATTACTAATTAAACTTACCCAATTTTGGTAAAAAGCTTTCCATGTACGTGTAAAAAACTGATATTGAATCTTTTGAAAAGCTTAAAAAATAAATAAACAAATAGAGTTTTATACAAATTTAAAGGTGCAGTCTAAATCACTTTTGTGCTTTATTAAAACCGATATTAATACAAATATCATTTGACAAAAAAAAATCATAAAACGTATCTTAGAGTTGTTTATCTTTATTTAATCAGTCAAATTCAATGGATCAAAAAGTATTTACTGAAATTCTTCTTAAAAATGTTTTAACCATACTTTCTATCTGAATTTAAAATACATAGATAAATATTTCTATTTGCTTTAAATAGTCTATTTTGAAAGCGTGTTCTTCGTTTTTGCTAATTAGTATGCATGTAATAACTTGTATAAATTTGCATCATTAGTAATAAATCTTAAAGAACTTTGATAATCCTGCCCCCAATGAAACAATCACTTATGTTATAGGTAACCCTTTGTCACAGAAAATTACTCAATAACATTGGTCAACAAATTGAAACTTTTTATTAGTTGATTGAAAACTGGTATAAAATTTTGAATAATGTTGATCTTGTGATAGCTAAAAATATATTACGTTTTTTCCATCGCATCAAATTTTTGAGATACAGAACGAAAACAAATTTCAGTCTTTGAAAATTTATAGGTCACAGACATGTAGAGCTAGAAGCTTCAAAAATATCTCAACAAATAGAAGAGGAGATCGACTTTAAATTTCTGATTGAAAAGAACTCTAAAAGAGTTCTAAGAAGTTCCGATACTGTGGATCGCTATAATGCGAGACTGCTCGGTCGAGGCCAGCACCACAAGCACTGCTGTACAATCGATTCTCCCATTGATCACTGATCGATGTATGTTTAGATGATAAGCTAAGCATAAAAGTAATCATTAATGTTAACTTTGTTAACAGACTACTACGATGGGTTGCTTCAGCACACATACTCGAAATCCGATAAGGGTTTCAGAGAGGTTGGAGGACTTCTCCCAACAGGTATCACTTGCTAGCTTTTGCTTTGCTAGCCGCTTGTGGTATTTTGCAACCGTCGATTCTGTTTACCGGCTTTTTGCTTCGCTAGCCGTTCACAGAATTGGTAATCTGATATGATTTGCTGGCTTTTTGCTTTGCTAGTCGCAAATTGTATTAAATGGGCACCTGCATAGTACACTGGTTTTTGCTTTGCTAGCCGTTCACCAGCCTTCATCAGGCAAACATATGACATACTGGCTTTGCTTCACTAGCCGTTTGTCACTTTAATACTGTTGGGCTGCTTAGTGATGATTTGAGTTTCGAATTACATTCGCCCTGTTAATGGAATTCTACTGGCTTTTGCCTTGCTAGCCGTTGATTGCATTAAGGGTAGATGTGTTACTATTACTGACTTTTGCTTTGCTAGCTGCGATAGAGGCACAAATCCTCATTCGATAGTTTTATACTGGCTCTTGCTTGGCTAGTCGTTAACCTATCGGACAGAATAGGTTGTGTTTTGTAAATTCTTTTCCACAGCTAAAAAGGCAAATTTTCAAGGATGTACGATATATATCTCAGGTTCTATGGGTGGGATGAAATAAAACGAGGCAATTCAGTATGAGAAAGTCATTAATCGGCTATAACACTCTTGTGTAATCTATGATTTGAAGTGATATCTGCGCACAAATCAAAAGAACCTAAATCTTTTTCAACATTCTGCTTCGGTAGGGAAGCAGTAAGAGTGCGGACTGTTATAATTAAAATATTTTGACCTATTATTTTAAAAACTGTACCATCACTTAAAGCCATATTTTTTTTTTAATAAAGTCGTTGACATACCTGATTTTTACCCTACGTCAAAATTGCAAAAGCAACGAACAAGTTAAAAGTGAGACTAAACTAGGTACCAAATATTTAGATTTTCCTAAGTTTTATGTAACTTCGAATAAGTTTACTAAAAAAATTTGTTAACAGAGTTCTCCCTACGGTAAGTTTATTAAAAGACCTTAAGAAGACGTTTATATTCGTGTATAATTTTCACTACTTCCTAACTAACAACTAAGGACTTTACCTTGATTCATTTAGAATTGAAAAATTAAAAAACAAATTTCCTATAAAAGATTCAATAAAATATCACTATTTAATTACAGAATTAAAATGCTACCTAGAAAAAATAATATGGAGCATTCAAATCGGCTAAAACTAAAGACTGCGATAACTTTACTTAATGGATAATAGTAATGCTTTTATTAAAATGAATTCCATTTAAATAAAAGAAAAAAATAACGAACAATGATTCCTTAACTTTATTGACCAATAAACCTGTTTTTATAGTTAAAATTTGCCCAAAGACTACCAAATAAAAAAGCTATATAAATACATAGTATAAAAATTACAAACAAAAAAATTTTATTGAACAATAACTAAGTTTTTTTAATAACAATGAAGCAATTTATACACATTACGATGTAAATAAATTTTGTTAGTATTTAATTAGAAAAAGTATTACATGTCATTTGGTGCTTAAATAAAATATTGTATTGACTAAAAATATATTATGGAGTATTGACCAAGTTTTAAAACAAAAATTTAATTATTTTTCAGCTAACAGACTTCTTGATAAATTTTGTGAAAAGTTTGAGTATATCAAAAAATATTTATCGTGTTTACGAAACTACGTTTAGCGAATGAGCTTCAAAAAAAAAATTCTCAAAAATATTTATGTTACAAATCAAGAGTGGACAACCTGCGAGTTGCGAGCCACGTACGGCTCTTTGAAGAATTATTTGTGGCCTTCATTTAATGTACCCGAGTTCCCTTTTCACTTTTAGACTATATAATTCAAAAAATTATTATCGTTCTGTATTTGTTTCAAAATGTCTTTGAAATTAGTGACTACAAATATGCAGGACTAAGTGTAACGTTGTAACAAATTTCAAAATTTTGAGGAGAATGAAATAAATATTTTCTGTAAAAAAAAATTTTAATACATTATTTGCATAGCTTTCAAATACATATTTAATTGCGACTAGAAATTAAATAGAGCTAAATTATGAACTTATTTTCATATAAAAATACATTCTTCTAAAGGATACTAATTTCGTAAAATCCTAGTGTTAAGCAAAAGCAACCGTTTGCACCATAGGTAAGATCATTTTACTTACCTCTATATTGTCTAATTGCGCCAGCTCAGTAACATAATCATTATCATCCATGTCACCATAAGAGTCTCGATCGTTACTTTGTAAAGTTGATGTCCGATGACCGTCACTAGGATGAATCCAAATTTCTCGACGATATATTGGTTTATCACTAAATGGTGGCGGTTTTTTAATTTGTCTCTCATTTTGCTCCAAAAGTCTTTGTTTCTCATCTGAATCGTACTGAAAAAAGTTTCAATGTAAATAAGTCTCACTAAACTTACTAACTTTAACTGCATAAAAAAAGTAATGCAACAATTCAAATTTTAATATAAGTCAAATATGTTTATAATTAATTTTGTTCTCCGATAAGAGTTTGACAATTAAATACTTCGAATGAAAAGAATGACTAAATAATTTTATACATAAATTTTATACAACACATTTATCATGTATACATTGAATAACCCCTTACAAGCGTTCAACCTCTTACAACTTACGTCTAATATGTTTAGAAACATTCAAAACATTAATGACATTTTCGCATCATATTGGCAATAGGTTTTAAACATGTTTAAAGCATATTGATATTGAATTTCGAAAATTCGTTAGCCATTTTTTATGGAAATGTACAAATGTAGCATAAAATGATTTTGACAAGTAGCATGCCTTTTAAATTTTCAATTTCATATAATTTTCTAATAGTATATTATTAGTTGTCTCATATATCTCAATATTACAATGCAATTTTCAAAAAATTATAACAAAAGAATGGCTTTACGGAAATTTATTTTTTTGGTTTCAGTTTCCAAAAGAACTTATATTTCACAATAAGGTGATCAGTTTTACAAATGCGAATTTATTAAAAAAAAAAAAGGAAAATTTTTAAGTCAAAAACATGAAAAAAACGCGATTCTTGTCGTTCTTTCAGTTTCAAAATAAACATAATAAGCCTTATAGAATTTCAATAAAGGATAAATAGACGTTTGAAAAATTTTTGAACTATATTTCGTGTCGTTATTTTAGTAAGGAAAAAAATTATGATGAAAAATTTTATATTTTTCCCTAGAAATCGACTTTTAAGAATTCAAAATATATCAAGTGTTCATAACAATTTTTTGTTGTTGAGTAGAATAGAGAGATTAGTATTTAAATAAAAAAAAAACTTGAAACATTAAAAAACAATCAAATTTTATTTTAGATTTAAGAAAGAAAAAACAGATTAAAAAACCACTCATTAAAAAAGCAATTTTTAAGTCGTGTTCAAAACTTCTGTCCCGAACAGGACAATTTTACGTCATAGCTACTTAGAATTATTCAACTCCTATGTTTCTGTACAAGACCGAGTAAGTTTGCAAGAATATTTTTCAACTCTGTCCCGAACAGGACAGACTTTTTGAACACGACTTTAATGTGTCGATTAAGTGTATACAATGAAATCTCTGTCACACCATGCGTTACCCTGTACAAAGCACATTCTGTTAGGTATTCCCACCTATATTTTAAGCACAAACAAATGTTTTAACCAAGTAGTCAAAATAAGCGTCACTCTGATACGCAGGTGACGCAGGTGACGCAGTTCGATAAAAAGCTTCGGCTACTTGGCACCTAGATAAACGTGTCCTAAAACTTGTCATTTTATTGCACGTTTTTCAGTATTTACTGAAAGCCACACATGTTCTTCAAATGACATCCAACATTTACTTTTACTAATTATTTCGATATTTAAAATTTTAAGAGTTAAGCAGATGTCGACACAGAACATAAAAAAATGAATAAGCAAATGTTCTGTATTTTGTTGCCAAACCTATTACATTTTGTTACCAACAATGATGATAATTTTAATTGTTATTTTAGGCTCAACATTTTGAAATTGTGTTAAGTTTTTATTAAGCTTAATAATAAAATACTTTAAAATAATTGATAAATCATGATGGCTTAAATATCGGAAGTCATCAATAACCCCAATTCGTCGACAGCTGCAAGCCTTAGAAATTCTAAACAGCAAACAGAATAAGAAAATTAAATTCCTGTTTTCTGTTTTATGGGTATCCAGAGAAAACAAAGGCAAACACAGAACTAAAAGAATCAAAAAATATAAACCAATAATAGAACATTTTTTTTCAAATACCGAAAAAAAATCGATTCTAATACCGATCGAAATTTTTTCAATTTCGATATAATTGATTTTTTACCGATTGTCCTTCCATCACCAAAACATATAACTTAAAAGTAACTAAATTAGATCACATTTATAACAGGATCTAAAACTTAACCTTTAATAGCTTAAAAGTCTAATAAGTTATATAGAAAAAATATAACTCTCTTAATCAAGTTTGAAATTTATTTAAGATATATTTTAAGTTTAGTTATCTAATTAAAATTGAATATTGTTTTGGAAAGAAAATAAACCTTTCGTTTATTTTGCTCAAATAGCGATTTCAAGCATTCACGAGCTGATGCTATTGGATTTGAAGACATCAAGCTGCGTACGTAGAAATAGATTGCATCGAATTTCAATTTCTAAAAATAAGAAAAAATTTTCAAAGCTCATTAACACTAAGAGCGCAATACCTCATTGACTGCTAAAACGGCCAACTGATTATATGGTTTTCCGTTTTTTGGATTAATATGATGAGCTTTTTCATACCACCTAAAATAAAAAATTTAAATAATTTAAAAAGCTCTGATGAGTAAAAATTTATTTAAAATAAGTTGAAAATTCTTGTGAAGACTTTCATATGTTGACACATCGTGTTTAAAACCATACAGAATAATTAGAAATTAATTCCAAAATATTAAACTTAAGACTTAAAAACTTAGGACAATTTTATTTATTTTACTTGTTGTCGGGGACACAGGAATAAAAATTTAAACAAAATTTTAGAAAAATATAGCTTTGAAAAGAGAATAAGAAAAAACTACACAGAGAAATTTGATATTATAGCCAACTAAAACGGTTTAGTTGACTATATTTTAGTCGTAAAAAATGAAAAATAAGATGGTTTAACTAAAAATTTATATGTTGAATTTCAAAATAAATTGGTTGCATTTTATTCTTACATCAAACTAATATTTTTTGGTGTATCAGTTAAAGACAATTTAGCAAATAATTTCTTTTATTTTAATTCTCATTTCACAAAAGAACAAACTATATATTTAAGAAGAATAAAAAGAGATCGAAAGAAAATAAATTGAAGCTATTACTAACTTCATTAGGACAGTTAAGCTGTCTTCGAAAACCTTAGTTGATATTTATTAGCTGTTCGAAAATCTAAGTTAAATGATAATTTATTGTTCGAAAACTTCATAAACCAAAATCGCGATGAGATGCCGTCCATCCTAAAAATTTTAGGATGGATTATGATTTTTTATAATAGACCACGTGATTAGTGTTTTAACTCTGTATTGGATTGTATGCTCGCTTTACCGAAAGCTCATTAAAAAACTAACACGGAAGAAGTGTCTTAAAAATTTTTGCTCTTAATGCACTAATAATCACAAATATGATTGCTATTTTTGCTTAATCATGCAAAACAAATGTCTGTTTATACAGAACGAACATACAGTCAACCAACGTTTTAAAATGAAAAAATCAAAGGAATTCTTATTGTGTTCGAAAAGTTCCACTTAATCTCATATTACCTTGGTAGTTTGTGATAAGTTTTCGATGACAGCTTTACTGAACATTTTTGTTGATTTATTAAAAGTCAAATGTAGTAACTATAATTATACATTTACGACATGTTTGTTTCGTACATGTAATAATAATATTTGTCAACAATGATTATCACCCAAAAAAAATTATGATAATTGTTGTTTTCAATTTTCCGCAATTTTTTTGATCATATTTTGGAAGAATAATTACACTAACCAACAAAGGTTTTCCTACAAAAACCAATTATACAAATATTGTTATTACTGCACTAGTAACGAATAAAAACAGGCACAGTTTTGGAATCCCTATTCGCATTTTTGTGGAGGGGATGAAAAACTTTTTTTCAACTTTAAAAAATTGTATCTTGAAAATTGCGCCACCTATTAATTTGAAATAAACACGTCGCTAATCAGAAAATGGTACTCAAACTTCTTGCAAAATTTCATGCAATTTTTTTTGCAAAATTATTTCAAGAGGTACCAAAGTTATAGAGTATTAAATGTGAAAAATCCCAAAAAAGCGGTTTATTTTCAAAAATTAAAAAAATCAAATTAGTTTTCCACAGAAAATAAAAACATTTATAAAAAAACTATTTTTTATATACTAATATTTGAGTTCAAGCTTAACTTAGTATTTTTTTTCTCCGTTACCCTTTTTGAGAAAATAATTTTTAAAGTTAAATATAGCATTTTCAAATACAGGTTGAAAACGTTTAAAATACCACTGTGTAATATAACCGAAATTATCCTTCTTTTTCTCCACTACTCATATAATCTTTACACATTTCAGCGAAATGCACTTTTAATTTACACGTTGATATTTATAAAATATATATGAAATTAACACTGAAAGAACTATAAAAGAAATAAATATAAATCTCAAAAAATAAAATATATTCACCCTCCCCCCTGCCTTATCATCAAAACTCAAGAAAATATTAAGACAAAACCGTTTTTGAAGTAAAAAATGCATGTAAATTATAATGCGGAAGTTTCAGTTTTATATATTATAGAGCCCCATAGGGGTCTGGGGCTCCCTCGACCTCCTTATGCTATTTGATTTTAGTCTATGCAATAGTCAGAATTTTCCACATCAAATTTAAAACCCAACATTATTTTTAGATTTGTTCATTACCGTTATATTATAGTGATACTTTAAACGTTTCAGCCTGTACCTGAAAATGCTATGTTTAATTTAAAAAAATTATTTTCTCAAAAAGGGTAACTGGGGGAAAAAAATAAATATATCAAGTTAAGCCTGAACTCAAATATTATTACGTAAAAAATAGTTTTTTTTCGTGTTTTATTTTTTATGGAAAACCAATTTGATTTTTTTAATTTTGGCAAAAACCGCTTTTTTTGGGATTTTTCGGTATTTAGTATTTTATAACTTTGGTACCTGTTGAGATAATTACATGAAACTTTGCAATTAGTTTAAGTACCATTTTCTGATTAGCCACGTGTTTATTTGAAGTTAATAGGTGGCGCAATTTTCAAGAAAAAAATTTTAAAGTTGAAAAAAAGTTTTTCATCTCCTCCACAAAAATGCAAATGGGGATCCTAAAACTGTGCCCGTTTTTACTCATCACTAGGGTAGTACTACCAAAATTTATATAATTTGTTTTTGGAGGGGAAAAAAGTTGAATTTTGTTGGCTAGTGTTTTTTTTTTTGATTTGTTCTCAATTTATTCAAGATTTTTGAATTTGGAAAACGTCCATTAATTGCTTTCAAATGTGTTGTTTGCGAATTAAGTTCAAATTTGTTTCAATTTTGTGAATTTACGATTCTTATGCTTTCTTATATTTTAAAATGCAAATTTTTGGAATTATATCTTATTTTTGTTCCTTTGGTATGTTAAAAAATGTGCGTAGAATATGAGTATAAATACACATACTAAAAATAAACAATTCCTTAGAAATAAAAATCGAAAAATAATACGCCCCTCGCGGCAGGGAACGTGTTAATATGTACTGAAGATTACATCTGAAGGAAAAATAAAAACTATTTGCGACATCGAAATCTATATTTAGATGTTAAAAAAATTCACCTCAAGTAAAAAAAAACATTATACAGATTTAAAAGAGAAGAAAAATCCATACGAATTCATTTGTTAATAATAAAAAGTAAATTTAGTTGCAGCAACAAAACCAATCTGTTAACGCAACAAGTAAACTTATTTAAATACAAATTAGTAAATTCAATTAATTTTTTAGTAGAGGACTATTTTAATAAAAAATTCGTTAATTAACTAAAATTTCATTTACATTAAATAATTCTTTCTCTCAGTTTATTCTCATAAAATAAAACAGGCTTATTTTACATACTTCGTTTCAATTTAAGCCAAATATTATTCTTGTTTGAACTTCAAAGAATTATTCCACTCTGTTTGTTAAACTGAAATAATAAATATTAAGCTTTTCATACAATATATATTTTACAAAGAACCTTTTAAAACAAGTCAAAATTTAAAGGATTGTGATACTTTTTTTATTATAAAAATAACTAGCATTTTGGGGAAAAAATTCTTAATAAAAAACTTATTTTGTTACTCTCACTTACTGTTTACTGATCGAATAGTCAAACGTTTCATTGAATTCTTCATTATAACGGGCCAAATCACCTAAATAAATACATAATTTTTGCGCAGAGTTCAATGCCAAGCCTGCTGAACGCCCACATGGGCGGGGCAAACATAAATCTGTTTCTAGTACTTGATTCAAGTTAAACTCATATTTTTGTTCAAGAACATGCAAAAGACTCTGGAAAAACTCTAGACCATCATCGATCAAGAATCGGCCAAATCCGGCGACAAAGTCCCGTTCTTTCGATCGCGCAGGACCTGGAATCTTATTCAATTGCAATCGTACGAACTCAATTAAATTGTGATATAACAGTTTCCAAAAATGGTGTTCTACGTTTTCCGTTTGACAAAATTTTAATTCGTGTGTGAGAAATTGACGGAAATTCTCCTTTAGGATTTCTCTGTAATTGCACACGTTGTACCAGTCATTTAATAAGTATTCGTTTGCAATCAAAACTTGCAACTGAATATCATATTTCTCTGTATTTACAATCAGCTCTGGACTTCGACACTGTTTGAATGCTTCTGACTTTCGATCGTACCTAAAAGTCGTTAATTATTAATAATGAATCAATCACAGAGTATAAAATTGAATACGAAATACACAAAAAGTATATGTTTATCAAGTCTTAAAATAAAGATTAAGTTTTAAACACCTGAATGAACTACATATGTCGCAAGTTTTGGAAATCACTTATTAAAACAGTGTGACTAGTATGTATTTTCTAAATCCTTCTGTCGATACCTAGATTCTTTTCTGAATAAAAATTATATTCAAACAAATAAGTTGTAAAAAATTTCGCGTGTTTACGGAATAATATTTGATACGAAAACCTGTGGCTTACTAGTGAATATCGAGATATGGACTGATCACTGAACTAAGGTTTCGTTTGAGCATTTTGGGGCTAAAACTTCAAAATTGTATATGCGAAAATAATATTTTAAACGAACATTAGTAACAATTTAACGTACATTTCAATTTATATTTGTATATTCTTCCCCAGAGCCTCTCAGAAGTTTCAAATGAATGTAACAAATTGAATTGAATTGAATTGAATTATTTTCCAGGAAGCTCCATAAGAAATACAGCATCGCATTACTGCTGAAAAATAAAAATAATCAACATTTTACGTTCACATAATAACCGTGTAATTGAAACGTACAATATAAATAACTCTGCATTTGAAATTCAAAATTTAAATTTTCAAAAAAAAACATGCGGGTTTTGTGATCTGACTCCGATGTTCAAACAGAAACTTCAGTTCAATAATCAATCCATGTTTTATTCGTTGACGGATTATTCAGATCGGAAACGGTCATTTTATATTACATATCTCTCTATAGTCGTGTCAAAAACATAGCAGTTGAGTAGTTCAGAGTAGCTATAACGTAAAATTGTCCTGTTCGGGACAAAAATTTTGAGCACGACTTATGTTTTCAGTTGGTACTTAAAGGATTAAAAATGAGGATGTCTCTTTATACAGCGGCATGCAATGTTGTCGGCATAAAAAAAAGTTCGCATTCTTTTGACGTTGTTTTGCTGAAATAAATTACATTTTTAAACGTTGTCTAAAAGCAATAAACGCGACAACTAACATTTATATAAACGATAAGTAATTTTAAATGACCACTGCCGGAGAGGGGAATTTGTGCCTTTAAACAGCTACGGAATGAATTAGAAAATAGAAAAAGTACATAAACTGAAAAAATTCATGCAGATCTAATAAAAAAGCGCTAAATTTACCCACTGGTCAATAAAAGTCATGGACCTAATATACATGGACTGCTCATCTAATACAAAAAGTTGTCGCCAACACAAAGGTTGTTTCTGATTGAGCGCGCAAGTGTAACTATATTTTTTCTCTTTTCCACTTATTTAAAAAAAATTAAGAGCACGCGCTTTTTGTCAGAAACAACTTTGTATTGGCGACAGCTTTTTGTATTCGATGAGCAGTCCATGTATACTACGTCCATGATAAAAGTAATAAAATAAAAATATAGAAAGTAAATTTCAACGCAAGACCATACAAGGAAAACGGGAAAGACTATTATTCTTTTTTATCTTTTCCATGGTGCATGGCGTAATTCTGTGGATATTCAATCCAATTTGTGCATGAAAAACGTTTTAAAAATTATGTGGTCAGAGGAAAAAAAATTGTTTAAAAACTGTCTTGTGTACAAAAAAATAAGAAATTTCTATTTGCATGCAGCAGGCCCATTGACAAATAATTCCTGGAGCTTTTATTGAAAAGTTGTATTTCTGATTTTCTTCTATATTATTCAGTGTTGCCAAATATAAGGAAATTATCCTATTTTAACCTGCGTAGAGTGGTGGGTAATTTTAGAAAAAGTAGGGTAAATTCAGAAAAAATATTTTAATTTCACATTTCGTAATGTTTTTTGTCAAAAATATAGGGTATTTTCACATTAGAAAAAAAATTGAAAATTACAATGGTGAGAAATTATTCAAAAAAATTGGCAAAATGGCAGAAATTTGTTTGACGTTGCTACATTTAAATACTAAATTAAAATAAATATTTTCAATTATAAGACATATTAAAAAAATAAAAAGAAACTACTTTACCACTTCATTATTGTCAGCAATTATATAAATAAGATAAAAAAGCATCTAATAAGAGATGTTTTTCATAGTAAATAATTGATAAAATTTAATCATATTTAATAACTCAATGTAAGGAAAGCTCAAATTCATTAGAAATTACTTATTTAGTGGCCTATCAAACAAATATAAGTAGCTAAAACGATACAATTTCAGTCAGAAACGTTAATTATTCTTAACAGGAGCAAAAATTTAGAGAAAAGCAAATTTTAAGTCCCTGAAACAGCAATAATTACAAGTTTACTAACCAGTTCGGAATTAGAAAATTGCGCTGTTCCATTGAGCTTCCAATAGTATCAAACTTATTTGGTGGGGGCATGAAATGTGGTCCAGTTGGATGTCGTGGAAATTGCGTTTGCTGACTAGACACTATGATTGGCCGATGAGGATTCCGAGGATCGTACAATTTACGCTTATCACCGCGTTGAGAGTGAATCTGGTGTGAGGCTAAGCCACCACCTACACTGTTCAAACTCGGCAATTGAGGTGGCAACACTAGAATTCCGGGCGCATGAGATTTTATTTTCGCATCTAAATTACGACGTCGTTCTTCATTTCGACGAATCTCATCGCGCCAATTATCTGATTCGCCACTACTGCCACCTCCACTACCACTTACAGTTGTTGGCGACCATCTTGCACGTGTTCTCTCAGGACTCGACACTGACGATTGTCTAGACAGTGAGACCGATTTAGAAAAGTGCTTAGTATTTTTGGTCATCTTCGGCTCCTCAGACAGCTCATGAGAAGTTTGTGTTACCACGGAAGTCGGAGATGGAGTTTTACACTTTTGCTCATACAAATTATCTTTCCTTTATAAAAAAAAATCACATAATATTCGCATTTATATTATAAAGACACAAAACATGATGAAATTTATACACATGTGTAAGAACGCATATTCATATATTAAAGAACTTAGAAAAAAACGTTTTCAAGAGTCCCACTCCAATTTTTTCAAAGTACCCTCATTCAATTCTTAATACCCTTGAATAACATAAGAAATATCCCGGTCGGGCAACTTTTTTGTTTGTGATGAGATAGAGGGCTTAAAGTAAACCAATAAAAAACACATTTATTGATATTTTTCGTAAGGAGTTAATTTTAAAGGAAAATGGCTTTTATAATAAATGTGCGGAATCAAGGAAGTCTTATGACTGTAGGACTAAAACTTTTCAACTATACGTATTTCAGTTTAAGCAAAAAACAAAATAAGATTATTTTAAAATAGTGGTAACACTGGTTGTCCTAAAAGACTATTATTTGGTTTTATTGTTAGAGGTTAGTTTCATTTGATGATATTTGAGTGTAATATCTATTATAAAAAAGAAAATATTAGCAAAATACTCAAAAAATTATGGGTTTTTAAAATTTTTTAGTTAAAATACCTGTAACTGAAAACTTTTAGCCTTACAGTCATAAAGCTTTCTTGATTCCGCACATTTTTTATAAAGATCATTTTCTTCTAAAATTAACTCCTTACGAGAAATGTCAATATATGTGTTTTTTATTAGATTACTTTTGAACCCTTCATCTTACCGCAAACAAAAAAGTAGCATGATTGGGATATATCTTATGTTATTCAAAGGTATTAAGAATCGAATGAGGGCATTTTGAAAAAACCAGAGTAGGACACCTGAAAACATTTCCTTGTTAGATAAATTTAGAGCCTCCTCAAGCCCCATTATAGCCGAATATTGAAAGACCGGATTCATGCAGGACATTATCATTTATACTGAAGCATCTACAATTGCGGATAGTGTGATCAACGGCATTGGAAAGTTTGGAGCAATCGTCTTACAACTATTAAAGGCGTACTTAGGAAAGGGCCATACCTTTTATGTGGATATTTTTTCCTCCAGTCCCGTATTATTTAGTCTATTATTCGCTAATCGCACAAATGCATGCGAGACAGTAATAAAAAGACGACAAGGAATGCCCAAGATCGAAATAATTTAAAAAAGGGAGAGGTGACTTTTCGTAGCGTGGAAAGTTTAATGGTTTTAAAATGGATGGATAAAAGTGAAGTATAAATAATCTCAACTAAGCATACTGTAGATGTTACGACAGTGTCCGGAAAAGAGGAAGACAGAGTGTACAAAAGCCAGTATGTGTTGTAGATTATAATAATTCTTTGGGTATGGTAGATAAAGTCGATATGGTAATAAGAACTGTAGACTCAACTCGAAAAACTTCAAAATGGCACCGGAATTTTTTTTCCATCTAATTGATATTTGTGTATGGAATGCTTATTGCCTTTATAAACATAAAAGGAACACAACCATATCCATGGCGGACTTTCAATTGTAGTTGATAAAACAAATATGCGATAATTATCATAAAGGTTACATCAATCAACGAGTAAGAAAAATTGATTATCTGATTAGATTGACAGAGACGTTTTCCGTCACTGTATTTGTCAAAAAGAAAGAACCAGAGCCGA
>AGDA01047927.1:0-11769 GCA_000281935.1 Mengenilla moldrzyki | reverse complement strand
ACACGTGATTTGGCACACAATGAAGAACTTGGGATTCTGTTTTTTTAATGACGATTTGATTCGCTATAAGCGGTAACGTTACTCTAACCGCGAAAAAGCTAAATTTTGTATTCAATTTTAGTACTTAGTGACAACGGCTATCAGGACTTATTGTGAAGCTTAAATTTCTAATATCAAACGCAAATTTCACAAATTGAATGCTGGAAATCAATCTTTCTTAATAGAAGTTTGTAACTTGAATAATGTATTTGGAAAAATGTTTTTACCCTTTGTGTCAAAATATGGAGAAACAATGTTATTTTCATGTTACTAGTCTGTTAAAAATAATCAATCAAATTGTTATAACAACCGAAAAGTTTCGATGTCCCTTCTCATTTCCCACTACTATTTATTTACGAAACATTCCTACAATGTCATATTTTTTCATGACAATTTCGAAGCTCAATATATTATTACTAACCTTGTTACCGAATATGCTTCTTGAACATTGTTATTAACTTGTTGCAGTGAATAAGAAATTAACAGCTGCTATAACAGTTGAAACGACTATTTTTAACAGACAAGTAACATGAAAATAACATTGTTTTTTCTTATTTTGGCACACAGGGTAGAGTCCGAGTCTTAAAAAACTTGGAATTTACGATAAGATAAAGTAAATCTTTGTTTTTTCCTTTAAAACAAATTAAATAAAATTAAACAAATATTTTTGTTAATGAACAAAGTCTTGTTTTCGAAGATTTCTTCGAGTGCAACAAAAATTGCACGTTCTCCGCGTGGAGTCATCGGCTGATGCCATAACAGTAGGTCTATCGAGATATTTAAAATTTTGAATTGTTGAGTAGTGTAAGGATTTTAATTTTTTTTTTAGTAAAAAAAACTGCATAGAAATCGTAACCTAATCAGTGCAAAATTAAGTTGCGTAAAAATAAAATTGTTAGAAAGTTTAAATAACCTGGCAACATAGCATTGACGTCAGCTAAATAGTTTAAAAATGGTGGTATGTTGGTACGGTGACGTCATCGAGTATAGAGAAAAAAGGAAAAATGAAGAAAGTGGTTTGTTGACGGATCGTTGCCGTTCAAATGGCTAAAAATCGATCGTCGCGGACGCAAGTATGGTGGTAATAATGCGGAAGGCGAAGCGGATTAAGATCACTGATCTGAATGGCAACCTAACGTGTCCCTTGTGCAGGGGATACTTTATCGATGCAATTACGATTACCGAATGTCTGCATTCTTGTAAGTCGCAACGCTCACTGTGCCGTTTCTGATTCATTAGTTTGTCGCAATATTATTTACTGCGCTTGCGCAAACCTAGTTTTGTGCCGGCCACTTCTTGTATACATTTGGTATTTTCGGCAGTTTATAACTGTTGAATTTCTACACGTTTACTTGTGTTCTATAAGGAATTTTACGAGACCAGTCTCAAGTGGAATTGTTTATAAGTGTATATAGCAGAGGTGGCCACACGTGATGCTATTAACAGCCGCATTTGCCCACCGTTGATATATAACTTCATGTTACCAAAGGTTACAAATATCCCGGCTAACTTAAACCTAACCAAGATAACAACCATTATTAAATAATATATGTAACAATGTTTAATAACTGTTATAACTTTGTTAATTTTTCGCAGCTAGGATACCAATTTCGTCTATTTCTAATATATCAGCTGACGACGAAAAACCTGCGAGTTATTTCGCTTGTCGTTGTTAGACAAAAACATAGCTGGGAAAACACGAATTAAATACCGTGTTGTAACACATTTCTAAATTATTAAGAGAAGTGAAATAAATAATTATAATTTTTGTAAGAAATTTTTTTAAATATTTTTTGTATAACTTTTAAATCCTTGTTTAATTTGGGTTCGTGGAGCATCTGGATTTCGAAAAATATCTCGTACTATATTTTTCACAATAAAGTATCGATTATTTTAATGAAATTGGAAATTATTTTTTTGGAATGGACTTATAACACTTATGGACTTTAGTGCTCTTTACATTATTGTAATATACATGGAATGTTCATCATGTATATATTGTTTTAACTATACAGTACACCGAAAAAAATAATTTTATAATCTGTTTTCATAAAAAAAAATAAAGATAACGTCTTATGTGGATTATAAATTTTATGAAATTAGAATAATAAATTTTATCAAAGCTTTAATTTAATTTTATTAAATTTTTTAGTTTGCCGATCATGTTTGCTCAAGCATTTAGAACGAAGAAGCTTTTGTCCTATTTGTGAGGTTCAAGTGCACAAAAACAAACCGTCACTGAATATAATAGCTGACATAACTTTACAGAACTGCGTTTACAAATTAGTACCTGGTCTTTATGAAAGTAAGTTCGATTCTAGTTGTTTATTTTGTAATTCTTATCTTAAGAGTGAGAAAAACGATAAAATAATTTGACTTAGGAATTCAGGGAACGATTAAGTAATGTTGCTTTGATTTTTAGTTAAGTGTTAAAAATATTTCGCTACAAAGTGAAAAAAATTGAACTTTAATGATAAGTTCATTAGTTAATTGCTATGTAATATTTGTTGCTATTGATTATTTAACAGTTATATATAATTTTCATGTGGCTACTATTTAAAATTGTTAAGTATTAATTAAAAATACTTCGTAGCTTAATAAGCCAAGTTATTACATTGTAAAGTTTTATAACATTTTTTGAACGATATCAGTTCATGAATTTATGAAAGTTTTATAAAATGTACAACACTAAATGCTATAAAATAAAATGTGAGTATTTTAATTATACATAGAGATGATAACATGCTTTAAATTGTTATCAGCAAGATACTTTGAGTTTTTTTTACATGCATTTGTTTTAATTAATTACATTTGAATGTACTTAAATTACATATTTTAAAGTTAATAAATTTAGTGGAAAATGGGAATCCTTATTTTTGATTGTTCTATTGACACCCCAAATATAAAGGATTCAATTATATCTACGATTCTGGAAACCACTCTAAAGCATAGGTTTCCAATCTTTTCCAGTATGCGGCTTCTTAAATAATCTATTTTTTTTTTCGTAGCTCCCTCAATTCATCAATTTTTTTCCTTAATTTTTGGCATTTTTGAAAATTTGGAAATTTTTTTAAAAGCAATTACCCGCTTAATAGCGAAATATTAAAAAGTTATACTTATTATTCTCCTTAGAATAATATAAAATATCTAATTTCAACTGTTTTGGTAATATCTGCATTGAGACTAATTACGCCGAATTATTCAAGTGAATACTTTGCAGTATCCTAATGACGGTATCGCGCCTCCCTGGGGAATAACGGCATATACTTTGAGAATCACCGCTCTAACGTATAAAATTATTGATAAGTTTATGAAAGAAGGCGTTTAAGTGAAATTCGTTTAATGGAAAATCATCTGACAACATGTTTTTGCTGGAATTCTATTTTGTCCAAACTTATTTCTAAAGCCTCAATGCAAATTTGACTTATTGAGTAGAAGCACAGACTGTGACAATTTTTTTTCGATTGTAAATACATTCGTTTTAACTAATATGTTGGTAATTATGAAACGTCTAAAGCAAAATTACATATGCGCAGACTTCAAGTATAAAGTGGCCTTTTAGCTCCATGGACGTATAAGATATGGACTGATGACGCTTCGTATTTTTTTGTAAAAACATTTAAGGGTTACTAGTTCAGTGTGCACGTGTGCAAAATTTTCCACTCCAATCGTTTAACTGAGTTAAAAAATAATTGACAAGCGAATGAAATTTCTACCGTTAGAAATTTTGTTAAAAAATTTGCACACGCACGCATTGAATTAGTAACCTTTAGATGTTTTTATAAAAAAATACGAAACGTTATCAGTCCATATCTGATACGCGCATGTTTAGTTCTAACCAGTCTGATATAAACATGTCATTCGAAATATTAATAAACACATAATTGGTATTAAGCATTTTTAACAAAATATATTTAATAACAGCTACATACTGTTAACTCTTTGTTACTTCTGATTGATGATGTTATTTATGTGTTGGTACAAAGTTAGTCTGTTTTTAAATAAATTTGAAATTGAATTTTTGACAATTTATATAATTTTCATAAAATCTTGAAATGACCTTTAAAAATTATTTATGAACTAATATTGGAAATTCTTAAGATGAAATGCTGCGACGTCAAAATTTCTACGGCGAAAACCGGCATATTGTTAAACCAAGCGACCTCGAACGGCAAGGAGTTATCAATAAGTATTCGAAGTTGATAACAGCCGATGAAAAAATCAGTGTCTCATTGGAATTCTGCGGGGCTAACAAGCAGAAAATCGATGAGGTTACGGATACGGTACCGGACGCAACCACGACCGCGACCGAGTTTAATCGTAAACAGTTTCTGTGCTGTCCGGCCACATTAGTTATTCGGTTACTGAAGAAATGGTTGAGCACAAAATTCGCCTTAGATTTATCTCGTTTTTATATCGAAGTCTTTTATGAGGACAATTTGTTGTATGATGACTTGACGTTAATAGATGTTGCTTATTTACATGCATGGAAAGGGGTGAGTATTTAACGTTCTGAGTCTTAAGAAGCCTACGATGGGTATTTTGTTTACAATAAGGAAATAAAAGATTTTAGTTTCTTAAAATTTATGAAGCTAAGAAAGGGATTAGTTATATTTCAACGACCAAAAATGAACTGTTAACTATAGTAAATTGAAAACTTACTATTTTCCAAAATTAGTAGATAACTGGTTAAGATTATTGTATATTAAAGACTCTAATTATAGAAAACACAGATCCGGCAATTGTATTTTGATTGAGAAAATCCCTAAAAATTTAGATTGGATTAATTCCATTGGAAGTATAGCTACACGTTATAACTGAAAAAGTAGAAAAATTGATCACAAAACATTTTAATCAGGCCTGTTTAGAAATCTATTCAAAGTTAAAAACTCTGAACAACGAACCAAATATATTATTCTTCAAAAAATAAAAGTTTCGTTTTAATCTAATTACAAATTAGATTGTTTTAATTCGGAGTCATTTATTGTTAATTTTAATGAAATTTAATAGATTTTATATAATTGTTGATTTTGATTTTCTACTATTTTTTTCTTCAGAATAATCCAATGAACTTGCAATTCAAAATCTATGAAGTGCCCGTTAAACAATTGACTGAGTCGGCTCCCACGACAAAACTAACGCCGGATACGGCTGAGAAGAGGCCTCTAGAAGTTCCTGAAACAAAAAATGATGATTCGCCACCAATGCCGGTACTAAAACGAATCAAGAAGGATCCGATTAGTTCAGTGACGAAGTCAGGATCGGTTTCGGTTACACCAATAAGGACATCAATAGCGACTTCTGTAGCATCAATATCATCAGTGCCGCCGCTTATACGGAAAATAACCGAAGATTCGAATTTTGAACATAAGCATACTGTGTTTAGAAAGAACAACGAACGTAGTGGAAGTGGCAACAACCATTCGGAAGTGGCTGTGTCAATAGGTAATGAGTCTTCGACTTCTAAATCAGAGGCGGAGCTGATTGCTGACGATGCTGCGAAACAAATTGAAAAAATGATGAGAAGGGAAGAAATTGAAGTCATTTTTTTGGATGGCAATCAGACTCCACCTACTACAACTACAACTAGCACGGCGAAAAAATCTAGTGCTGTTGTTGTAAGTTTAGCCGTAATGAGTCACGGTGAAGTGGAAAAGACACTAACTACGTCTAATGTAAGTTTAACTACGCCAACAACATCGACAATCAATAGTGTTTCTGTAACGGCCGTGGGAGCGGATTCAAAAGATCGTATGCACAAAATCCCTGATTTGATAGACATAAAATTACGCAAAAAATCTATAGATGATGGAATAGGAGTTGGAAATAGTAGACCTGAGGTTGGAATTGGAAACAAGTCTGTGGGTTTAGTTACAAATAGGGGCGGGAACGCTTCCGGAAATGGAGCAAAAAGTAAATCGGATATTGGAATAGGAAATAAAAATGAGACTTGTTATAGGTCTGCTAATACGACCGGGAATTCCTCAGAAAATGGGATGGAAAGTGGAAAAAATAGGTTTGATTTTGGGTCCGGAAGTGTAAGTGTATTTAAACCGGAAGTGCCTTCTTCGACGGCCGGAAGCACAAAATCGATTCATTCAGCAGTGTTGCGCCAGCCGACGGTAAAATTTACGGATGAACTGACTATAGTGCCAGTCTCGTCGCCACTTCCGTCTAAGCCGTCCAGCGAAAGCATTTCGTTAACAACTGCAACTGTGATCACGTCCAGTGTAGGCTGCGTCGCAGCATCGGTGTCGTCGTCAGCATCGTTGACAATTAGTAGTACAAAATTTAGTTCGGGAAGTAGAGCGGCAAACCTGAGCGCAGGGGTGGGGTCTATGCCTTCTTTGATTCCGAAATCGTTTGACGATTCGGCACATGCGGTTGAGATGAGACATCATTCACTACCAGCGTCTATTCATAACCAGCATCTTTTGGGATCGAAAAGATCACTAGCCGTGGCACAAAAGCCAAAGGAGGTTAAGTTTGCGCCCCAAACGAAGTTTGCACGTGTCGTAAGTGATAGTAATCTGGCTACAAAAACAGCCAGCTTATATAACATAGCACGAACGGTATGTGTTAAGTATGCAGGATGATGATTTTAATAGACTATTGAGCTGTTTTGGAATTTTAGAATCATTTATAAATGAAAACCTTTTACACATACGAAATAAAACGATTATTTAACTCTAGTACCTACACAGAAAAAGTTTTAAAACTTCGAGCAATAATTATTTTTAAGAAATAATTACAAGGAATATTACGAAACCAGTGATAAAAAGTTCTAGTATAAGCAAAAATAGGCTTTATGAATGTGAAAATTGTTATTTCAACAATAAGTTCCAGTTAAAATAAGGTTCAAAATTTTATTACCAAAAACAAAAATATATTTATCACATCTAACAATTTAGTTTTTTCAGTATACTACTTAAAAGTACTTTGAAGTAAATTAAAAGTTTCGTGTACAAAACTTGTTTGAAATTCGAAATAAATCAATAGCAGTTTGAAATTAACTTAATACACAAAGAGGAACTAGTTTTTTTAGGTTCATAGGGCTAAATGATTGTTCGTTTATCATATTCTAAGGGTGGCTAGATGACTATGTCTATGAGTTTTGATATAATTAGAGCATGCGCTGCTTTAAAAGCCATTTTCTCTCTTTCTTGTCTCAGTTTTCACATGAAAATCTGCCGTCATACGAGTGAAATATTCCGGATACTTCACCAGCATTTCGGATCACGCATCATGGGTCTAGGCTGCCCAAAACAATACGCTAGTAAGATAGAGTGGCCCCCATTCTTACCGGACTTGAATCCGTGCGATTATTTTCTGTGGGGCTACCTCAAGTCCTTAGTTTGGAACACGAATCCCACAACTATAATGCAATTCAAAGCGGCAATCACACGCAAATTCGCGGAGGTGAAACTTGAGACATTGCAAAAAAAATTTGTCGAATTCGTGCACTGTCTCACTACAATGATTGCAAAGGAGGCCGGACACTTCGAAAATATGTACCACTGACTCTTGACCTTGCCATCTCCAATTCAACGCATAAAATATCTCTAAAAGTTTGGGGTTTTCTCAATAAATGTTTGATTTTTGACATACCCATCTAAACTAAGGGATCATTTTATTTCAAACATTGAAATTTTCCCATCTGTAGGTGAAATAGATACGTTCATCCCTTGGTTTATATGGTGTTTAAGTTACTTTTTTTTACATTATGTCGTTTATCAGTATCTTATTGATGAACGTGTTCTCTTAAAAGTTGATTCAAATTTGTCAAATGCACCGTTCTTAAAAATTTCAACCAAATATATTAAGATGGTGGCATGGAGTTTTTGTGTTTTGTTTTATATGGTTTCGATTTGCACGATCTTTTCAAAAACACACTTACCGTGTAAATCGAGGATTGATTTCAAAAATATCCTCCAAGTAGCACATTTCGTCTATAATTTATAAAAAAAAAGGATATTCATTCTAAAATATTTAACGTACAAAATTCTTTATAGTGTATTGCTTGGGCCCTCAAGAATTTGTTTCTTAAAAAGTTGAGATTTTATTTTAAATTTCGAAACAGCTTGGTGCCACGCTAAAATGTCAACCTGTACAATAGTGTGTCAAGGGCAAAACTTATGTATTATGTAAATTTTAGGTGTCGAAAGCTTCAGATAATCCGTCTAAAGGCGACGTGTCACCCGATGTCGCTAGAGGTATGCCAAAATTAACAAATTCCGTACCAGCCTTAACACCAGTATCCAAAGCAATACCGTCCAATTCACCTAATACGAAAGCAACTACAACCTATACACATGGAGAAAGTGCAAGTAATTTAACAGCGACAACAACGGCAACGGCTCTCAAGCTCCCGGAAACGACTATAAATTATGATTTAAGTAGTAATAATCAATATTCCCAGAGAACATCTACGAGCACTAGTAATGACTCCAGCCCAGGGGCGAATAAAGCAAAAACGACGATCGAGACGGAACCGAAAGTTTTAGTTTCGGACGCGAAAACGATTCCGGGCGGGTACAAGATTGTAGCCCGTACTGTCAATGTACCGGTGGGCGACAGTGTTGAATACTGGACAGATACTGGCTCTTCCAAAAGAGACACTGTTAGCGCTACGTCGCAAAAATTAGATCTAGCAAGTAATGCGTTTGAAGACAATAAAGGGGCCACAAAACTGGAAAATAAGGCAGATATTAATTGTGCATCATCCAATGGCCGTAAAAAGGACGATAGCCAAAACCAAGAGCTTAAATCTGATGTTAAATGATAAATTGTAGTAGAGGTTCATTTTTGATAATGTTTATTAATTCAAATGTAAAGTGTATATTTGTTACTGTTGAAGTGTAAATTTTTAATCAATTTATTAAAAAATAAATATTTAGATTACGTATTATTCGATTGTAGAATCACACTTTTAATGCCTAAAGTGCATTCTGCTACGAAACATTTTTACAATAGTTTGTTTTATCAAATATTGAATAATTGTTCTCACTCTAACGTGCTTTATAAAAGTTTTTTTACATGTTCCCACGATTTCGCCAATATGCTTATTTGTGTATCCTTAAGTATATAAAACATTAATACTAGATCGAACGTCAGCTATCCTTTTTAGTAGTTAGTCACTTTTTTAAGCTGAAAAGCTTTGACGCAGGGGTCGGCAAACTTTTTTGATCATAGACCCTTATACGATTTTTGTATGTCTCCATCGACCCCCATAAAAAATAATTTTTTAATTAAAATAAAATTTTTAATTAGATAGTGTTTGTACTTTTATTTTATAATTTTATACGTTTATTAAAGTAATAGTAAAGTTATAATAAAATAATAATTATTTATAGATAAGCAGAAATAATAAGTAAAATACAAATTACTTCTTAAACAATGGAACGGGTGTGCCTGATGTTTTTTTCCAAGATTACTTATATTAGGCTCAAAATTTGTCAATTTTAATCTTAAATCTACTCGAAACTTCACATTTAATTTATTTCTGTACTTGGAAAAAATTGAATTTACATGGCTAAAATCAGTTTCAACTATATAAGAACTTGGAAATGCCAGCACAAGTTGCTGAGCTATTTTACATACTCAGCTAGATATATATGATTTACGTATTAATAAATTTTTCATCAGCCCCCATTTGACCCTTTGCTTAGATAGACCCCTGCTGCGTTTGTTAAATAGACCAATTTACCAATCTCTGCTTTGACGAGTGCAATCAAACTCACTGTTGAGGAGTAGTTCATAAGAATTTTAATAATACAAAAAATTGCATACTTAAAAACTTTTGATCTGATTGTTTTCTTATGCAATTTATTGATCTTTGGTGATTTATTAAGTCTGCTATATTTTTTATTATTTAATAACGTTTTTGTTCTATTAAGGTTCTTTTGTATTACCACGTTTTATTTCTATCAATTGTTACGCCTTGATTTGTTTGTATTTATTTAATTCTTTTTTTTACTTGTTACGTTCGAATTTGATCTTTAACCGTTTAGAACTTCTTTTCATATATTATCTTCTTTTTGTCCAAGTCAAATAGTACTAATAAGATTAATTCGGTCATGTATATACAGGATGATCATTTTAACTGAGCACCGAGGACTTTTCAGGTTTAAAATAATGCTCAATTTTCTCAAAAATAAATTTCTCAATTGATATTTTTGAACGTGTATGCCTGTACCACTTATGAATAAAAACATTTCACAGATGTAAAATAACACTTCTTGATCGTAGTAAATATTAGTTGAACATCTTTTGACATTATGTTTTTGTTAAAAGTAAAAACTAATATTAAAAATTTTTCAGTAATTACTACTATGACTATCTTTTACACATTTTTAAGAACTTTATATTGTACTCGGTTTTTTTAGTTTTTAAAAAAAATCTGTAAAAAAGTATCTTGGTATTGTCATAGGGAGGTTAAACTTTTTTGACGTTTTAAATTTGTGACATTACTGTGTAACCAAATGGTTATCGCAATACGTTTCTATACTCGAAAACAGATAAACGATGACTATAATGAATAAATTTTCAAAATCAGCAGACGACGCGATATCATTTTAAATATCAAAAAAAAATTAGAATCATTTGTTTTTTTTATTTTTTATTTTCTTCATTGTTGAATTTTTAACTATTAGGCTCCTGATCTATGCTCGCGTCAGAAAACATTTTTTGCAAGTTGATTTTAAAACTTTATTTACCGCAACAAAAGTACAAAAACGAATAATAATCAAAAAGGAGAAAAAAGGAAACAACATAAGAAACTTTTTATCAAAGTGAAGCTTCACCTTGTAAACAATATTTAATTTAAAACTTATATTTCATGGTAAATTTATAATTTTTTCACCACTGATTCTAAATTAAGAGTAAAAGAAAAAAAAATTATTTTAAATTACGAAAAAACTTAATTTTTTGCCATTTTTTCGCACTTAAAAATTAATTACTCTTAACCTATTAAGATTTTTTAACCAAATTTTAGACTTAAGCAGTCATTGAGCGTTTCTATTTTGTAAGATGTTTTTGAAGCTTCCAGCTCTACATATCTGTGATTTATAAATTTTCAAGCACTGAAATTCGTTTTCGCTCTGTATCTCAAAAATTTAACGTGATGAAAGTAATGTTTTTAGATATCATAAAACAACTTTATTCATGATTTCATATCAATTTTCAATCAACAAATTTAGTATTTACCATTGGAATCCATAAAATGAAATTAACAGAAAGGAAAAAGTTATTTAAATTATTTTAAAAAATTATTTTAAAAAATCTTTATTTCTTAACAAAAAATATTCGAGTCATTTTAAAAATCAAATCACAAATATTACATTTTGATTGCCTCGTTAATTATTCAATAATTAGGTAAGTTTTCACAATTGAAAAATCAATGTAAATCGAATCTTGATCAAATCATTATAAGGTAAAGCTTATTAGCAGCTTTTTTTAAATTTATAAACTTGAGATCGCTAAACTGGATAAAAGCTAAAATTTGTACTCCAAATGATATTTATTAGATTGTTAATTGTTTGAAACGAGAAAGTTATCAGTCTAATTTATATATATACAACACTAGCAACAAAAAATATATTCTAAATCGTCTGTATTAAAATAGTAGTCATATTGCATCAAGCCTTAAGCTTAATTATTTTTCAGTAAAAACGTATTTATTTAAAGAAAAAATAACTTTGACTCTTAGCAAAACAAACATATAAGTCTTAC
>AGDA01047863.1:0-13661 GCA_000281935.1 Mengenilla moldrzyki | reverse complement strand
GCCGAGACTCTCGTTTTCCCATCTATAATTATTTTCTAAGGCAAAATCAGTTTTTTTTTTAATTTGAGACTTTATAACTCTTCACTCAATTTTTCTCAACAATAAGGAGTTTAAATTAATGAAGCTTTTAGGGTACAAATTTCGACATGTAGGGGCTGTTCTCTTAAGCCATTACTCTAATTAATTTGAAATAACTATGTAGACTTTAATTTCTATTAAAATTTACTTCCTGTTTTCGATATATGTTCTGATTAGCTCAGAAAAGAGCTTTATTATTAGCTGTGTCAATCCCATTACAAAATTTATATCTATGTATATCGTACTAGTTGTGAAACTTATTATCAGTATTATCTGTAAAAAACAAATTTTCAATCGTATTTCAAAAATCTTTTCGTAATCTTTCGCGGTGAACTTTAATACCACAAACTAATATTCTCTTGTTATATTGTAATACAAAACGCGATCTTTTGGTAAGATTAATGGACTATTAAATAAAAAAAAATTGAGCTTATACTATACAGCTTAAAGTTCCCTAAAATCCTGGATTTGGGATTAATGCTGATTTGTGACAGCTGAATTCCCGTATAGCGCTTACATGCCTTTTTAAAAATAGGCATGCTTTTAGCATTAAAAAAAAAAGACAAAAAAGGAATAATTTTGAGTTCCTCTAAAAGAATACTTTTATTAGAATATTTAAACACTACTAAAATAAATAGTGCATTTAAACCTTTATTTTACATGCTAAGTTGCGTTTGATTGGAACCTTTTTTTACACATTCTTTTTACAGTACATTTTAATGTCTTTTGTCGACTAATTTTGTGCTAATAAAACTTAATCCAAGTAATTTTTAACGAATAAAAACAGTACATTGTTTTTTTATTTATAGTAGTCTAAAAGTAGTAATTTTTTACTTACTTCTGAAGATATAATGTTAGAATAAAATATCAACCTTTCGATACAAAAAGGACGCTATTTTCCTATCTTAATTTTCATACTTTAAAAGAAACATTTTTGGCACCAAAATACTATGATAAAGGCACAAAATTGTGATAAAAGTAGTGTAAAAAGAGGAGGGAATGCTGTACGAACTGTGACATTGATCACATGATAGTAATAACTTGTTTCCAGAAATTCTAATTTTCGTTTAGTGCTAAAACTTTGACAATCACTGATGACTTGCCAAAAATTCAACCAATTCCAAAGATGGGATTACTTACAAATGTATTTGTCGAAATCTAGCAGAGTATCAAGTGTAAACAGTGATATCTCTTAGTTTTTTAATTACGGCCCATTCTTTCTTGTATAATTTTTTCTTGTATAGAGGCTGAGCTGCGCAAGTATTACTACCAAAGTCTCAGTACAATACATACAATTGTATGCATATTATAAAGCTACTAGATCTCTTATATCAGAAGTGACCAACATGTCAACCGCAAATACTTTGTAAATAACCCGTAAAGCTAAAGTCAAATTATTTTTTGCTTATATTTTATATTTGAAATTGTAAGTGTGTTAGAAAATCTAAAAATGTTTTGAGTAAGATCCTGAATTAGACCTCAGTATTTAGCATAAAATTGTGTTGATCAATATAAACAAATTTTTTAAACTGCTAACAGTTCAAAACATATTCATAGTTCCTCACAAATTATACTTTATAGAATAAGTCGTCTCGAAGAAATAAAATTTGTCCACATTTAATTTATATTGAATGAATTCTTCGAATATTATGCTATGAAAATTAAACAGCATAATTTTCGAATCAAAAATTTGAAAAAAATGTTAATCTTCATTTTTAATTATTGTTTCCTTTTACATAAATTAAGGATTGACAAATCAGTCATTTGTCCACTATAATTCTTTTTACAAATTTAAAGATGCCCTTTAATTGACTTTAATGCTTGAGCGTTTTTGAATAATTCAATTATAAATTTGACTTATAGAAGGAAAAAAAAACAATTTTCTTTTAGAGTAGATGAAAAAATTTTGCAATTCAATTTAAAGAGATTGCCGTTTTTCTTCAATCTAAACTTTTCTTATTTCATAATGAAATTTTTTGTTAAATGTAAAATAAAATATGATCTTGTTAAACTTCGTTCGTATTCAATAGAAAATGCAATCTTAAATTAGAGAACATTTTACTTTATTGCACCAATTTGAATTTTATATTTACCTTTAATGTAAATATGTTTCTGATATTATATTTATAGAAATAGTAGTAAAAAAGCTCAAATAGCTCTTTTAATATATTTCTAAATTAGCTATACTAATATTATTTAAAAAAAAGTGGTGTTCTAAAAAGTATTTAGGTTCAAAAAGAATATATAGTACTTACTGCTAAGTTTACAAGTATCAAATTTAGAATTTTGTCAATCGAACTTTAATTTTTGAACTCACAAAAAGTGCAAAACTTTACTAGTTACATTTGCCATTTTGTATTCTGTTATTGTAAGATACATTTTTCAATATCATATTTCCAAGAAGGGAAAATACGGTTGATGAACTAATATTCTTTTATATCTCCATGGGAAAAAAAAACTTAATTAAGATAATGGGTCGTCAGTAGAAAATAAAAAGTTGAACGAAAGTAATTCAGTAAATGACAAAGAAGTTGCAATCGATGAGGATGAAGATGAGGAAACGGAACCGAAGTCGTGTAAAAAAATCATTAATCAATTCAATTACTGTGAACGAGCAACCCAAACTCGTCTATTCGCAAATAGGGTATATTACGGATTTTCTCCTTTTCTTCTCTCTACACAAATGAAATCTAATAAGATCCTTATTGCTCTATAAAGGCTGTGGAGACCCAAACGATGCCACCGTTAAGGACAACATTTTCAGCAAATGTATTACAATGGGTTATACACGACGCATACGAAGCGGACTTCGAAGAAACCCAAAAAAATAAAGAGAAAAAGTTACATCAAACGAAAAAACCATTATTGGCCATAACAAGTGGCACCGAAGCTAATTACGATGAAACAGCTCAAGTAAATTACGTACAAAAAAAGCAGGTGTATAAATTAAAGATTATTGAAAGAATGGTCAATCAGAACATCTACAGTGAAATAGCACAAGGTAAATTAATAAACTTTCTTTATAGAAAAGGCATTTCTTTTTGAAGCTCCTAAGAAAATTTTGGCAATATTTATGCTTCGACTCATCAGTTATATTAAACTTTTTTTCCAACAACAAAATTTTTATGTTTGATTGAAATTGGATCTATGGGAATTCAAAAAATACATACATTCCATAAGAACTCAAAAGTTTTATTGATTGCTGTATGTATGAATATGGATGTGAATACAACTTATGTTAGATTAAAAATTTTAAGAAAAAACTGAAAAAAAAACAGTTATTTTTAATTTTTCGCGCCAAAGAAATACTTAAATTACAAAAAGTTATTTAAGTTATTTGTAGAGCTTTTAAAGCTGCATAGGTTTTATAAAGACCATTTTCCCAAAACAAGACTAATATTCGAGATATAAAAGTTTATATGTTTTGCTATATTTAATTTTTAACCATTATAATTAAACCCCAAGAGAATTAGGGCACAAATAGTATACACTTTTCTTTTTCTAAAGATATGTCTAAACGAATAAAGATATTTTAAGAAATCGGCTACTGACACTTGTGAAAGTTTCTTTGTAAACAAAGATATTCTTTTGGTGGAGTTTAAAATTATTCATTTTTTGAGACTTTTTTAATGCTAAAAGTATGATTATTTTTAAAAAGGTGTGTAAATACTGTACGGGCTAAGACAAAAAACACTAAATTGAATTGTTTTTAAAAAATGTTTACATCTTATTACTTAATATAAAAATAAATTTTATACTCCTAACAAGAAAAGTTTTATTGACTTTTAAAAGGATAAACCTTCTTAAAACTTCACTTTTTTAAAATTTCAAAAACCCAAACCAGATCCATATCTACATTAAATATAAAATCAATTGTTATATCAATCACGTTTGTGCCTCATACTGGCCAGAAAAAGTTGTGTTCACATCCAAACCCACATACATACACACAAGTTACAAAATTATCAAATTATATGCAATATATATTTTCTTAATCCTCACCTGAATACATTTAAGGAATAAAGCTACCTATATTTGTCAGTTTTTAGTCGCAATCAATACTTTTTTTATCAAAAAATTTAATAGAGCATTGCTATAATTTTTTTATAAAATACTACTCTGGTATATATAAATCAAATTGATAAAAAAAAATTTCAAACGCTGCTTATATCAAGTACTGATAAAATACTTTCTATTTACAAAAAAATATTTATGAAGCCTGATAAGAATATTTAATGTTTATAATGATGTTTCATGTAATATGATTTTTTTAATTTTAATGAATTTTTTGTTTTTTACGCAAAAAACAATTTTCCCATAAAATCAATTTTTTTCGTAAAGTATTAGAGTTTCTATTAACTTTACAGTTTATTTTTGCTGTTCATATTTAAGTTAATTAAAGTCGATTGTAAACATTTTTTTACTCTTAACAGAACATATTTTTTAAAATAAGTTTCTTTTGAAATTAAACATTTTAAAGGCAAACTTAAAAAATTTAATTTATATTTTGTTTTTTAAAAAACTTTTTATTGCATAAGGGAAGTAAATTATTGATTTGTTTTTAGTGACCTTTAACAAATTAATTAAAACCTAACATGTTATTTACCTGTAACAAAAAGGTTTACTTCTAAAAAATTCATAAACATAATTAACTTAAAGTTATATTGATACTAATAATTACAGAATTTTTAGTTCAATTTGTGCAAAAAAGAAAAAAATTAATTTTTACATAATTACACATACTTTTATATTCTAAGAGTCGAACTATGTTTTAAGAGTATATTATATAGAAAATATCAAGAGCAATAATCATGTTCTAATTTTGCTTCGTACCAACTAACATTTAAAAACTCTTAGTTTAAACTCTTTTGTCTGTTAATAATTTCCTTACACTTTAGTTTAAGTACATCATATTTTTTATTATTCACAAAGATTTTAAGTACTGGGAAGATCCGGCTGATGAATATCGAAATGGAGAAGGAACACTCTTACCATTATGGAAATTTAATTGTGACGATACTAAAAAATACACGGTCACGAATCTAATTTGGTTTCCACAATATTTTGACTTGATTGCCGCATGCTATGGCTCACGTAATCTTTGAAATTTTAAATTTATCGCAGAATTAATGAATATATTTCATGAGTGATTTATAAAAACAAAATAGTTAATTTAATGCAACCAACAGTAAATGGATATTTATGTTTGTACTCGTTGAAAAACCCATCACATCCCGAAATCAAAATCAGAACCGATTCAAGTGTGATTTGTGCTGATATACATGGACAAAAAGCACATTTTATAGTGCTTGGCTTAGCGAATGGTTGTTTCATGGTTTTCAATTTAGAAGTATCTCAAACTGAACCACAGTTTCAAAGCGATTCCGTAGAAAACAAACATGGTGGCATCATTTGGGATGTAGGTCTTTTTGTATTGACAGAAACTAAAACGACAATGTTAGAAAATATAAAAATATTTATTAATATAAACAATTACGCTTATTAAACTGTTACCGTTTGGAGATTTATACAATACATTTTATTATTATTTTGTGAGTACCATTTATTTTCTGACAGTACAGCTTGTATTACTACTTAAACGTATTTTACTTTAATTTATACTTGTTCGACGATAGTAAGACCTTTAGAATACCTTATAAGTCTTTTAATTTTATATTTAATATTTTTTCAACAATTGAAAAATATCGTTAATTCAACAATTTATTAAAAAATACTTCCAATGTTACATTTTTTTAAAACAGTATTGAAAGGATATATTGATGAATTTTTATAATGACTAAAAATTAAATAAAACTATTTAAAAACTTTATAATTTTTTACACAAGAAATTTAAATTTCGTTGTTCAATGTTTTGTGTCTGGTGGGAAAAGTAGCAATGGTCAGTGCCATTAGTCAGTGCCGGGCGAGACTCGAATACGGGAACTTCAGAGCGCTAAGATCGAACGGCGACCACTAGGCTATTCGAGCCTCGCTTAGTGGTACATATGTACAACTTTGCTTGTACTACACAACAAATTAAAACTAGCAATGTATTTAACTCTCTTTTTACATGATAATACGCTCTCCAAAAAAAATTATGTAAAATGAGAATTAGCTGTAATCAATGTTACAAAATTTTGTTAGAATTCATTTTATTTATTTTATCCTTACACATTTTAATTTATTAAATATGTCATAAAAAAATAACTCAGGCTGTGAGAGCTACTGAGCACGTCAGTGGGTGGCGGATAGCCGAACGTCCCATTAGAACAGCCTCGAATAAGCAAATAAGAAGCCGCGGACCAACCTCCTTCCCCTCTCCTAACCTAAGGCGTAAAGCGACCCGTGCCGATTAGCTGATTTCTATCCGGAGTGAGTAATGAGAACAACAGAGCCTCTAGGGTATCGGGCGAACTCCTAGAGTAAGAGCCTTATATCGTCATTGCCAGGTCACTGACGATGCGGACCATACACTTAACCGATGACTATCAATTCATAAGAATCTAAATAAAATGGAAGGAAATTAACCAATCTAACCTTCATGTAGCAATAAACTTTTCAGGAAACTTTTCTGGAAAGGAAGCAATGCTTTTCAGTGCTCAACGCTGAAAAGTCGTAAATGAGGAAATAGCCGATGCTCTTTAAAGAGGAAAAATTAGGCCCTGAAGCAGCGGTAACACAAGTAGATGAGGCTGAATGTGGTTAGGGGAAGAAGAAACTTCAAGCCCCAATATCCTGGCCTCTTCTTTCTTGTGATCATGTCTTACGATAAGAGAAATTCCTGGAAGTATATCTTGTCGGAAGAATAACAGAAGCTTCTCAATTACTACTTCCCAAGATGCGCAGTTAGTGAGACCCATCACTGGAGAGTCTTATGGCCAGATTGCTGGAGGTGTGATTGTGAAAGCAATGCTCAGAGACTGTCTGAGCAGCTGTTCTTAATCTTGGAAATGCCCATTCGGGAACAAGAAAATCCCGAACGGGCTATTGCTAAGAAACACAATTGGGCTTTTGCTTGTACTTCTTAAATACATGTGATTTCTCGACTAAACCACCGGCATGCTAGAAGTACAATAAGCCACATGGTTGCAGTGCTAGGGTGCTAACACCGCCTAGCAAGCATGGTTTATTATTTATTTATTTATAAAAAATAAATTATAACATTTAAGAAAAATTCTTGGAATATTAAAAATAGTGTTTAAACAAGAAAATCTTGTAAACGGATTTTTTTTTAACTCGTGTTAAATCAAATTCATAGACATTATGTCTATAAAGTAATGTTTATGTATATTTAATTACTTTTCAAAAAAGTTGAGGTTTTGTATTCTAATAACATATTCGATACATATAATAAAAAATAAGTCAAAACCGATTGGATTTTCGATTAATAGCTGCGAATTTTTTTTTATACTACATTCGAAATATTTTATTAATTATTCATTAAAAAATTCACTTTAAACCCGTTCATAAAGAAATCACTGATCTTAAAATAAAAAAAAGCATTTGAGCTTTAGATATCAGAGTCTCATACTTATTTATTTAGCCTAACAAAATTTTTTTATCGAAAAATTTTTCAAAAAAAATAGTTTTTAATAGTTTTCTTTGTTCAAATATAATTATGCAAATTATTTTGTGAGTAAACAACAAATATGTGTTGAATTTAAGATTTTGCAATTTTATTTTGTCATAAATTATAAATTAATTCCGTATTTTAAAATAAAACATTTATGAGTTAAAAAGTAATAATAATTTTATTTAGATAAAATGGGCTCCAGATTTACCAGATGGAGAATTGAACTTTTATACAGCTTCTTCTGATGGCAAGGTAAACAACTGGATTTTGATGCAAACAGATTTAATGGTCACCAATATAACTGAATTATTAATAGATAAGGAGCCAGTTATAGGTCCAAATCAAATTCTGTTTTATCGCAAACGTAAATTTCTTTTAAAAATAAAAAAAGAATTAAATTAAACAATAAGTATCTAAAAATTTTTATTTCACTTAATAATAAAAGTATTACTAATATGTTTTTTTTAAAAAACTTAATATTTTTTAAACATTTTGATATAGCAATGTGTACTTTATTAGACTAATAACTTTTATTATTGAAATCGCTATTATTATTCAACAACAGATTACTTCGATAAGAATAAATGTTTGTTGTTGCCATTTAACTAAAGATATTGTTATTTTCGTTATATTTTTGATTATATTAAACATCTATTTCTCTCAGTGTTATTATTTAAAAACGGGCACTTTAATTTACTTGTGAATTAAAAAAATTGATTACGTTATATTAAGTCTAAACTAAAGAAATTTCAAGTAGATTTACTTCATACACTCTTCGAATGTTGCAGTCGATTATGTAATATGTACAAAGAATTTATACTGTTGACTTATCTATAAGTGATACTTTGTAATACAACTATTAGAAGTAGACTTCTTTAAAATGTTTAAAAACAAATTGAAAAAAAAATTAAATATACAGAAAAAATTAAATAAAAGAACAAAATATTATTAGCTTAAAGACCCTTTTTATTATTTTTCAGTGAACATTGATAACTATACTGGGTTATAAGTTCTAAATTTATAAAAAACAAAAAAATTAAATAATTTAAATGAAAGGGGTCAAAATCATTTTTTGATCTTATATTATAAAAAAGATTTTATGTGCATTTTACTACAACATACTTGGTTTTACTTTCATTTGTAATTAATATAATGCATGAAAAAAATTAAAAAACAAAAAGTTTTTTTTAAAGTAGTAGGCTTTGCATAAATGGGTAAGAAGTGTTTATTGAAATACATATTTTTTATAAAAGTCACATATCTATGAATGCCTTAGCTTTACGATTATTTACTCAGGAGACCTTTGCTACGCTACACTTGTAATTCATGTAAGTTCACTTTTATGAATTATCGCAAGTAGAAGAAGTATTATGTAGTTTTGGAAGGTAGTCTCTATCAATTGAGGTTTAATTAAAGTCTGAAATTAAGAATTGGAGTTTTGCCTGTTAGGTTTAAAATTTTATGGAGAAATATTTTATGATTCCGGAGATATTAAAATTTAATAATAAAAAAGCTTTACATGTCGTATTATGAGTATTTTTTTAACTTTGGGAAAAAAATATAAAAAAGTCAAACACCTTAGCATGAAATATTTGAGGTTTTTATTTTGACATAAAAAAAGTTCTGATAAGCAAATTTCGAGTAATAATTTTTTAAATTTTAATTTGAAAAATCAGCATCAAAATAATGTACACTTTACAGTTTTGGTAAGAGTTCTTACGTAAACTTATTTTTTGATTTAAGCATAGTGAATTTTAAACGCTTCCTTCACGTATAATAACCATGGTCTTAAAAGTTAATGCATATACTACAACTACATTAAGGCTGCAGTCACTAATTCAAAGGTTTTACACTTTTTGAGTAAAGAAAAATAGTGCTTACTGTCCGTTCTGTGTTCTAGTATTGACGTAACTACAGTGTTGCCTTGTTACGTTTATGATATACATCACGTTTGGAGCAAAATGTATGAATCTATAAAAAATATTGTGGATACGAGTGGACTGTGAACTGCAAAATGTCTCAACGTTTACTTCTGCAACTTTCTCCTCTAATTTCGTATCAAACATGATACATAAAAAATACACCATGGCAACACCGTACTTTTTGTCATTACTAGAGCACGGAACATACAATGATTACCATTTTGCTTTACTCAAAAAATGTAAAACATTTGAATTAGTAAATGCACCCTAAGGATACAAATTGAAGTGGTAAAGAAAAACAAAAGAAGTTTACCATTTTTAATAACAAATTTCGTTTTTACGTCACATAAGGAACAGTATTTTTGAATATAAATTTTTTTTCAAAAAAAGTTTTATTCATGCCAGAATCTCTAATGTTGCACTTTAGATTGCAGAAACATTGGTATCTCTACAAAACTTCTTGTGACAAAGTGGTCAGTTAAGACTAAATTCTTACATTCTAATATTTTTTGCGTAGAAAATCTCGAAGCACAAATCTTTAACCTGTGATTTACTTTTTAAATTTTGAAATTTTTATTTGTAAAAAAGGATTTTTGTTAAGAAAAATACTTACTGCTTGAAATGGAAGCTTGAACCTTGCAATACAAACATGAGTAATTTGTGAGGTGGATAACAGTGATATCACATAGCTAAAGTTACTATAAGTTTGTGGACTTATTGTTTCAGTAATGAAAAAAAATTAACGATTTTTTATATTTATTTTCAAAATTTTATATCAGTGTTTTTTTTATCGATTAGATGCCATTACATGCTTTGCATTTCATCCAGAAGACTCAACAATTTACTTGGTAGGAACAGAAGAAGGCTTAATTTATAAGTGTAATACCGAGTATTACTCTTTGATATTTTTTACATTTGAAGCGCATAGTTTACCGGTTTATCGGATTGACTATAATAAGTTTAATTGCAACATTTTTGTTTCCTGCAGCGCAGACTGGAAAGTTAAAATTTGGGAAGACAAACGATCGTAAGTTCTTAAAATTTAACACATGTTCCAAAATTAATATACGTTAATACCATAACAAAAATCACGATTACAGTTTCCAAACTTATTTATTGAAAAAATAAATATCTAAAAAATTGAAAAAAATACGAATATTAAAGATGTATGTTTTTACTGTGTGTGATAAGAATTTATATCTTCTTAAAGCTACTAAAATCGTAAAGTTAAAAAAAATTCCTTAAAATATGTAATCATTTATCTTTAAAATAAGCAATATTTTTAATAAAAATATTTCGATTTTTTCTCTAAAATATGTATACTTTTCTTTTTTAAATAACTAGACCAGGGTTTTTAAAACATTTTTCATACTGGTCACCATTGAATACTTAATTTTTTTACGATTCCATATAAATCAATTTAACAACTGAATTATAGATTCATAATTCACACTTTTTCCTGTGCAACGTGACATCATTATTGACGTAATAAATAGTCACGGATATTAAATTTGAATCGTAACGTTATTAAAATTTTTTTTAATGAAACTAAAATTTGTTGGCAGAAATAAAAACTTTAAATTAATTTATAAAGCAGTTTACAACGTAAAAAGGTTAAAATTTAACTTTTAAAAAAAAAATGTTCGTTTAATTTTTGTATGTGAATTTTTGAAGTTCTGACCTTAAGGTGTTCAAACCAAAACTTCGATTGAATTATCAATAAATGTCTATTGGTTCATGATATGGACCCATTAGACATGGATTGTTTGTTACACAGTTATTTTTTTAAAAGCGCGAGTATGTAAATATCGTAAACACTCATGATTTGTAATGTTTTTTTATTAACGGAAAAATTGAGTAACGAATAAAAAAAACTCAAACAGAAATTTTATTAAATATTTTTTTCTTATTTTTATTACAAAATTAAGAAAATAACAATACAACGAGTAGTTTATGTCTGAAGCATACATTTTTTAATAAAAATTTTTTATTAATAAAAAAGCCGTTAAAATTTTCTTCGTGTGATAATTCAAATTGAGTACGCGTAGACTTACGTCAGGTGTCAGAGAAAATATAAAAGGAGCAGTACATTTACCTTCATATTACACTTCAGATTACATTTTATAGCTGTTTTCGAAATATTACACGGGTCGATTCATTGCTTACGTCATGTATTTGTATAAACGAATAAATACTGAAACGAACCTACACCAACTTTAATTATACTATTTTATTTTTGTCATTTTTAATTTTTTTTCATAAAAAAAATTAATAAAGAAAACTAAATTAATATTTATGCATGTATAAATAATTGCTTTCTATTGTATTCAAATTAAGTTTTTAATTAAGTCGCAACTTTTAATTAGAATTTATGTTATTATATGACAACGATTCCGAATTGAGAATAATGCAATGATAATATGCAATTTTTCGTTTGAAACATCGTAATCTTTTAAAGCTTTCAAAATGAAAAAAAATCAAAAAAAATTTGTTTTTAATTAATTTCGTATCATTTTTTTTTTAAAAAAATTAAAAGTATATTTCCGAAATTCAAAGTTACTTTGATGCAAAACAAAAATTGATTCACGTTCTCCATAGAGAAAAATTTTGAAAAGAAAATGGTAAAATAATCTATCAAAAGTCAACATATTCCTATGTTGAATTCTTTTTATTTTTTAAAAAAAGGGCAATTTGAATTCTAAAAGTTCAACAAAAAGTTTGGTAAAGGTTAGAATTGTATTGAAAGCTCATTTCATATTAAAAAATACATGAACATGCATTGTATCTTTTTCATAGGTACTGATTCGTCCACGGGACAATTTTAAATTATCCGCACTCCAAAATATGAAATGGTGTGCATTTATGAATGCTTGTTTTTGAACATGAAATATATGAAATGAAAATACCTATTATTTCTATCTGACATTTATTTCGATCAATACGTATAGTGCGCAGCAAAAGACACTAATCAATGAATAACATAGTGTCGAAGATAATTTAGATTTTTAAATTAACTTAAAGCTCTGTACTACTTATAGAACAGTTATGCTCAGTAGTCGCTGCTTTTGAGGAAAACCAGATGTCGCAAAATTAAAGAAATTTTAAGTTTAAAATTTTGATTGTTCCAAAATGTTTGTAAACCTTAGATATTTTATTTTAGCGCGCTTTATAGACCTTTTTTGGCGAGAAACTTGGTTATCTTTGGTTTTGATTTTTTGTATTTTGACGAAATTGGTTTTAACCTTTCATAACCACGTTTTCTATCTGTGTTACAAAGAACGAAAGACAACGCTTGTAACGGTTTTTAAAAAAAAATTAATATGAGAGAATCACTGCGCTTGTATGTTATTTTTTGTTCTGTGACCATCATTTGTATCACTATAGTGTGTAAAGAACAAAATTAATTCAAAATGCTTTAACTGCAGTAAGATAATTTAAAATAAACTTAAAATCACATATTTAAGCATTTTTTTAAAAAGCGAACAAAACAGACGCTCTTGTTCTGTATTTCTAAAGTTCAAATATTTAAAACGTGAAAATTGATGGACGTATAAGATATGGCCTGATAACGCTCTGTATTTTTTTGTAAAAACATCTAAGGGTTACTAATGCACTATGTGCATGTGCAAAATTTTCAATGAAATTTTTTAATAGTAAAAGTTTTATTCGTTTGTTAACTATTTTTGAGTTTAGTTAGCCGACTGAAGTGAAAAATTTTGGACACGCGCACGTTGAATTAGTAACCCTTAGATGTTTATACAAAAAAGTACGAAGCGTTATCAGTCTATATTTTATATGTCCATGTGAAAATTAAACTTGGTTGCAACACAGAAGTTAGTTTAGGGTTATTGTAACTCAGGTACTCTTTTGATTTTGGTCTTTATCGTAGTTCCATCTGTGCTTTGACGAAAAGCATGATTCGATAATTAATATGTAGAGATTAGTGGATTGGAGTGACCTCTTGTGACTCCTGAAGACAATTAGTTAAGAGCCATCTCAACAGCAAATGCAACATTGCGTTTGAGAAAACAATTTAATTTTTATTGCGATTAACAAATATATTAACCAATAATGATTAAAATAGAATA
>AGDA01047749.1:0-13883 GCA_000281935.1 Mengenilla moldrzyki | reverse complement strand
AATTTAATATGTAAGCTTTTTTTTTAAAAATAAATTGATACTTGAAATCACGCTTATTCAAAATAACAGGGTGAATGAGATGAGTTACAAAAGTTTCTCCCTGACATATGCAAAATCCAGTTAGTTTTCAATTGGTTTAGTCTATTTGGCTAACTCAATTAATTTTCTTGCTAAACACAAATGTTTTAAAATACTTTTAATGTTGTTTTCGCTTTCAATGCTTTTCTAATCGTTGAAAGACTATTGTCAATTTCCTAGTTGATCAAATCATGAAAAATATTGTTATAAAACTAATTAAGACATTGTGAATTTAGTCAAAATTGGTGATGAATATACGTAAACCCTTAAAATAATATCACACTGAAAAAAAAAATTTTAAATTTTCAACCAATAAGTTTTTTATTAACTTTTATTTTAAAAAACAATTAATACTATGAAAGTTTTTATTACACTAAAGAACAGCTTCATTGAATTTCATTTTTTAATAACTGTGTTTATAAATTTAATAAAAACTTTTATAACATTATAAAATCTGTTGTAGTATTAATAAAAAAGTTTATTGGTTGAAAAATAATAAAATTTTCATCATTTTATTAATTTTTTTTATTAAAAAATGTATATTATTTCTTCCAGTGCACCTGTTAAATTGCACTGATTTAAAAAACGATACGAAAATCTAACACGCAATTAAATTAACTAAGTGTGCATTTAAAATACAAGTTTTAAAAAATATAAATTTCAATATTGAAAAATTATACTTTTTTTGAAAATGTGTTAAAACAAATGTTTTACCAAAATAATATATATTTTATGCATTTTTGGTTCGTAGGTTTATTGATTAATTTCCAGATTAATTAAAATCTACTTTAAAGTTCATACATCGAAGTAATTTAATTATCAATATGTTTGCAATTTGTTAAAAACGCCAATCAATATTACATAGTTAATATTTAAACTACTTTCAAACAGCTTGGAATTTAACCCAGGTTCATCTTATTTATGAATACTTAATTCTTAATTTGTGTGTTAATTTAATAAGAAAATAACAAATGAAATAATTCAAATTCAGTAAAAAAAACGTGTTAATAAACATTTAAAAATCACCGTAAATAAACATAAAATTAATTGAGTTCAATAGATTAGTTTCTCAATAAACTGTTAAAATACTTTTAAACGGCTCCAAATTTTTTTAAAAAAACATTTGAGTTTAAAGTACATTTTAACACCATCAGTAAATCACAAACACAAAACGATTATCGTTTGGAAATTATCAATAAATAAAGTATTAGTTAAAAATTTAACACAAGTATTCAATTTAAACACAATAAAAATTATAACATGACCCCGTAATTAGAAATGTATTGATAAATTAAAAAGTAAACAGTGAGTTGTGTGTGATTAATTTTAAAGTTATTTCCAATGAACTCAATAATTTTTTTTTATTAAAACGAAAAAGTTATTTAAATAAATGTAATAGAACAACGATGCCTAGCCTACAGCCCATGGGCCGGATCCGGCCAAAACCACAGAGCAACTGCTACGCATAAACTGATTTATTTTTCCAAATCATGTAAAATGAGTTCTTTGGACCGTTTAATTTTTTTCATTATTTTATATTCTTATGTAAAATTAGGCGAAGAATTCAATAAACGTAGTTTCATTTTGATCCACGAGCGCTTAATCTCTAAAGTTTAAAATTTAAAACTTTGTTTTACATTTAAACCCCTTTAAGAGCCACTGTTTTTCTTCCAATTATGTGAGAATGAAGTGGAATCAACTTTAGTTCAAAAGTATTTTATAGCATGAGAAAACATTAAGTAGATATAAAGTGTTATTACACTTTGAAGAAAAAGGCAATAAAAAATTAAGTTTTCTTTTTAATAGTTCTTAAACAACACGGTAATATGAAAAACTGAGCATCACTTTTTTATCTAAAAAGATCCTTTACAAAACCCCATACGTATTTTCGAAAAGACTTCTAATATTTTTGATAACTGCCTCCTCTTTATTGCTGTCTACTACCTTAAACGGATGTCTTACTTTTACGAAACATTAAAAAACATTTTTTACAATCAACTTACTAAATGCTCGTTTCCCGATCACCTTTTTTAATTTTTGGTGGATTACACCCGCATTTTGTGTGCGTTTGAGGGTGACCCAAAAGTTTATAAAAGTTCTCTGATGCTATCAAGAAATGAAGAAATGAGTTTTTCCTTCTTAGCCAATTATTATTCAATATAATTCGAAATACACAGATAACGAATGGCGGTTAATGCTCTTTAATTTAAATTTTAAAATACATTACATTTTATTAAATTAAAAAAAACGGTATACGTCAACTTTTAACATTTTAATTATGCTCTCCTTATTGAGTGTGACAAAAGTGATCCATTCAAGTTCTTTCGATTTATACACAGAATTTAATTTAAACTTACATCAAGGATTCAAATCTTCATTAGTCAGTGAATTTATATGATTTTATTTGCAAAAACAATAATAATAATTGAAAAAAATAACATGCCGTGATGATCGATTTTTTGTTACTATTTTTTAGTTAAAAATTAAACGTGTTTTTTTGTTTTTTCAGACATATTTAGTAATAGCTCAAGATCGACTTAAGCCAAGGGTGAGCAACACGCGGCCTTCGGGCAGCATGTGGCCCGCTTGATAATTTTATGTGGCCCGGCAAGCGTTTATTTATATTACAGATATATTAAATTTTACCAAATTAATGTGATTTAATCAAGTATGCTAAATTTCAAATTAAATTCTTCGAGTATACATATTGGTTTTTCATCTTTTTTTTATTCTTTGCATGTAATCGATTTTTTTCACATTTTTTGTTTTTGTAATCAGTGTTTATTATATGAATAGATTATAAATTTTATAAACATAACTTTTTGGCCCACCAAAAAAATTGTAATTTGGATAGGCCTTTTCTTAAAAAAGTTACTCACCCTTGACTTAAGCAATTGACTTAGAAATTGATGCATAAATTGTCGATGGCTTTTTTTAAATTTTCAAATTCATGGCTCAAACAGACATTTTTATGATTTCTTAAACTTTAAAAATACATCTTCCCCCTACCTAAAAAGTCAGAGAATACGGAAAATTTTCAATTCAATTTTAAACGTGATTTTAAAAACCCCCAAACATGTCCCAAAAATAAAATTGCGTTCTCTAAAAAATGCAAAGCTCATGTAACTTTTCAATGGACTAATTCTCATTGAAAGAAGTAGATATTTGTTTTGACTTTAAACAGATCCAAATACACACTTAACTGGCTAAAGGACAAGAAATATCATTGCTTTTTATAAGCAAAAATTAAAGCAAGGCAAATCCAGTAGCTATGGTCAATAAATAAATTAACATATCTCAAAACTTAATTATATAAATATTGAAACTTACGTAAACAGAATTTTAGATGCGAAATATTAATTAGCAATAACTCTAAAAAACAATAGTTTTGATTTTTAAAAAAATCGTATATTTTTTTACTGCTTTGATAACGTATTTTATTTCATTAAATAATAAACATTGAAATTTTATTTTCACTCGCCCTGTCTCATTATAGACCCCAAAGGAATTAATTACTCTTCAACCAATAGCATCCATGTGAACATTAAATAAATAATAAGTAACTTTACAGAAATAGAATTTTTGCGCAAAATTCAGTAGAATTGTATAGAGCGAAAAAATTGCGTAGGGTTTTAAAATTTTGAACGCAAAATTAGCTATTAAATGAAACGTGGAATAAAAATGTTCTAAATATCCTTGAAAACTTAATATATTGCACACAAATTTTGTAAAAAAAAACTGACATTTAGATATAGACATACAAATAAGTTAGTATATCGATTTTTTTGCAAACTTGACCTATCTTTCAATTTAATTAAAATTTCAAATCAAGTTAACAGCGTTTTTCCTTTATTGAATTTTAATACAAAGCACACCTCTTATATGAATAGCAACTCAAGTATAAAATTTTTATTTTTTCGAATACTATGTACTTGAGTATCTAACATATGATACTCAACTCTAATCAAATGAAAATATTGAAAAAAATTATATATTTATAAAAAATACTCGTATGAAATATAATTGTGCTCTACTACCTTGTTACTATGAAATTCAAAATATATGATATAATGAAAAAAAAATTAACTATTCATACATGAATAAGAAAAAAAATAAGTATCTGAGTACAATATTGAAAATTTCTTTTTATAATAGAGCTACAAACTTTGAAAACACCCTATTCAAAAATAAGCGACTAAACAATTAAGAAAAATTTGAAACACTATTTACAAAAAAAATATAATCAAAATATTTACGTATATAAAAATTTTAAATATTTACAGCAATAGAATGTCACTTTTTTAAAACCAAGCCCTGTGTACGATACTGAAAGTTGTTAAAGACCGTTGTAGTTTGAATTTTAATTTCTTTATTTTTTTTTGATTTAAGGAGTTGTAGGGACTGTTTTGTAAAATTTAAGCCGTCTTCGAAAAATAATCTACTATGTTCGAAAAAGAATCACGATGCATCCACGATACATTGCGAAGCATTAAAACCGTGTTTTTTCCTCATCTCGACGCACCCTATTTTTTTTGAGATGCGTGAAGATGGATGAAGATTTGTCAAGATTTGTGCAGTCTGTATGAAAATTTTCTTAATAGTCGTGTCCAATAAGTCTGTCCCAAACGGGACAATTTTACGTCACAGCTACCTAGGATTACTCGACTCTTATGTTTTTGTACAAGACCGAGTAAGTTTGCAAAAATACTTTTTAACTCAGTCCCGAACAGAACAGACTTATTGGACACGACTAATGTTTTATTGTTTTGACCATACCGGTACCAATAAAGTTCCACATTGGGACTTGAATCGAACTCTAATTACGATTTTATTAGCCTGGACAGCTCTGACAAGTACTTAAGTTGAGCACAGCTTAATCAGTATGATCAACATTTTAAGACTTACATATACAAAAATTAGCTGTTCGAAAACTCAATCTTAATGAATCGTGATTAGGGGGAATTTTCGAAGACGGTTTTACAATCCATTATTTTGATAATAAAATAATTTGTGAAAAAACCGTTTAACTTGTTTTGAGCCCAACAAAAGTTTTTGACAATATTGTACCTTTTTATATAAAGCTTTAGTATACCTGAAGGAAAAACAAATAGCCATCAACAATCAATAGACAAATAGTTACCAAACTCTTTATTTACAACTATAGCGTCAATTTATTTTTTCGTATAATAAATTTTTAAACCTAACAGAAATATCGTTTCAAATAGTAATTGAATTACTCATTTATAAAATAATCATAAGTCGTGTTCAAAAAGTCTGTCCTGAACAGGACAATTCTACGTCATACCTACTCAAAATTACCCAACTTCTATGTTTTTTTACAGGACCGAGTAAGTTTGCAAAAATACTTTTCAACACTGTCCCGAACAGGATAGACTTTTTGAACACGACTATAAGTTGTTCTGAAAATTTTTAAATTAAAAAATTTAAATTCGTTTTTACAAACATACGACAATACTTCACTTGCAATGTTATTGAAACATGTAATAAACATTTAAATTTTAATAAATTAAAATATTTATACAGTTTCGGTAAATCACAAAAATGTTTCAATATGCGAACCACGGTTATGAAAACAATTTTTCACGCTTTTTATTATATTTAAAGCTACTCGCGGCAATATATCGTAAGATATAATTTTTATCTCATTTCTCTATATAAAAAGTTCTACCTGTTTTGGGATTTTTGTTTAAAAAAGTGCAATTTTCACCCGAGAGTTTGATTGCAGTTTTAAAAATTCGTGGGTAAAAACGGTAGATTTTTTATGTTTCTTATCTACTATATTGGAAAAATGAAAAATTTAACGACTGAAAAGCAGGGTTCGGGTTTAAAAAAATCAACCTTTATTTTCCATACTTTTTAGAGTGCGACCTGGTATAAGGGTTTTAAACACACATTACCCAGATCGACAAAGGAAAAAAAATTTCTAATTTCCCTACGTTTTTATGTTGGTACAAAATTCAAAAAAAGTGGCGGCGTCTTTTGAGAAAACGTCCTGCAATGTTGCCAAAAAAATACTCATTTGTTTTATATAACATTTTTTTCGATGACAAATGCAAAGTAAATAAATTTTGTATTAATTTCATTTCATCAACTGTTTTTTTAATTTTCTTTAATGTTCATTTAAACTAAAATGTAAACATTTGTACGAAAAACATTTTAAATGGCAACGCCGACCATTTAGAGAAAAAAGAAAGTAGCGCCATTAAGTTTTAAAGGGAAGGATGAGAACGCTTTGCCGATCTGGGTAATCTGTGTTTTAAATTGTTTACGCGTGATTTATAAAAAAAAAACAAATTTCATTTTTTAATAAAAATCAAGTTATTTCATACACAAATATTGCAAAATAATTACATAAACATATAAAAAATTAGCAATTATATGTCTAAAGATGTATTTTCAAAATTTTTTTCGTGTTGTGACAAATTTTGGTACCGAGTACCAACTCATATTTTGTGAACCAATGTATATTGCCCTCATACAATATTGATATCATATTAGAAGAACAAGTGCATAAACATTTTAAAATTTGCAACTAATACCAATTAAATATTATCTTTACCTCATTATAACTTCCATAAAGCTTTGGCTTTCCATCACTCATAACTTAAACGGATTCCGTCACAATATGTACAAAAAAATACACTTACACATGTTATTTTTATAACTACGAATAGTCTTTTTAGCCTTAATACACCTGCTATTGTTATTTATTTCTGAAATTCAGCGATCAGTGACAGAATCAACATAAAGTATGCGAAAATTTTCTATTGTATTAAAAGATATTATCGAAGGTCTAAAGTATATTTTTGACGTTTTACTTAAAAATTACCTTATTACTCACCATTTGACGAAATACGTAACTGTACAAAACCAAATATACTAAAATTACTCGTCAAACAACAACTAAAGAAAACATCGGTCTTTTATTAAACACATAAGTAACAAAATTAGTCACCTAACTTCCTCTTTAATAAGTCAATAATAGAATATGATTTTGTTTGATTTTTAATAAAGCTTGCCTTAACTTGAACGATTTATAAAAGGTAATTAAAAATATAACTTTAAAAAATATCAAAATTTATTCGAACTTTTAAGAACGCCTAAAGTACATTTAGGATTAGTTTATGTTATAAATCTATTTCTTGTGTTTAACACAATATTTAAACTTATAAAAACAGGTTTTAGTAAGGGATTAGACTATGTAAGCTTATAAGAAAACTACAAGGACCTCCAATTCCGATTTTGTTCAATGTGTTTTCATTTGATTGAGAATGTTTTAAATCAGTGATGCCAACCTTTTTTTTGCTCTCGGGCCGCATTTTTTATAATTATGTATTTTAGCGACAACTTTAATTTAAAAAAACGCAACATTTTCAATAAATTCATAAATATTTTTGTTCTGATTCTTTTTCTTAAAATATATGTAAATAATGAAAATAATACGCTTTTTAATTAATGGTACGATTAGAACTAAATTAAACAGAACAAATGTTTGCACTGAAAATTGCTGCAAAATATGACCTATTGCAAGATTATCAGTCACTAAAAATGTTGATACACATAAAAAAAGTAATAACTATAAATTTGATTTATAATTTTTTTTTTAGATATTTTACAAAAAAAAACGAATTTAGTGTCAGCTCGCTCGCGGGCCGGTTTAATCCCCTTCGCGGAGTGTAGGTGGGCCATCGCTGTTTTAAATTCATAAACGTACAAGTCATTCGTATGATAATTTATTAGGGGATGATTTATAAGATTTGAAAGAGAAATAAAGTTCAAATAAAGTTCATTTGTTCAAAAAATTAATTTCGAAAAAATTTTACATAATAAAAAAAAATCTATAAACAAATAGTTTTTAATTTGAGACCGTTCTGTGAGAAATGTTTAACGGAAACAAGTTCGCAGGAAACCAAAAGACGTCTTTAAACGGTGTCTAATAGACGTTTACAAGACGTGTGTGAGACGTTAATTAGATGTCTTTCAAAGAGGTCTTAAAAACGTTTATAAAAGGCATCTTTTAGACGTCTAATAGGTCTTAATTATCATTTTTTAAGACATTTTTCAAACGACTAAATGTCATCTTATTAGAAGTCTTTAAAATATATATAGTTGACGTCTTACAGACGTCTATAAGCGTAGCAGTATCCTGTACAGCTACTTGGTCTTTACGATAAGACGACCACATGTCCCGATTTTAGTGGGGCAATTCCGCTTTTTGGTGGGCAATCCTGCGTCCCGTCGATTTTTAAAAATGTCTCACGTTTACCCTGCATGCTACAACACAATTATAAATAAGTTGATTTTACATAAAAATTTTGTAGCCGTGTTTAGTAAAATGTTTTGTATGTTACAATAATGCTGAAAACTTTTTTTAAATGTTTTTTAAAGCACTGATTGAGACTTTTTTAATATTTGTTTTGTAACAATTTGATGTAATTTTTCTGTTGTTTTAACATATTTTTATAACATTGTTTTAAAACTTTTTTAATAATTGTTTTAAAAAAATAAGACAGACATTTGAAAACTCAAAATGAAAAATAAGAGATGTGTTTTAATCTAGATTTAGCTTTAAAGCTAATATATTTTGACATTAAAATTATCATAATTTTCCACTGTTTTTTCAAAATATTTGGTTAAAATTTTTTAAGTATGATTTAGCATATAGATAGGAAATTGAGAGTATCACCTTAATGAGTCTCGTCCGTTTCTTCTCCAGATACGAGACGAAATCTCGTATTAGACTTTTTAATATATATTTAGGCATAAAAAGCCTCTTCGGTTTTCTCGCATATTTTTAAAGGAAAATGTTCTTTATGGCAACTTAATTTTAATCAAATAAATATTGATCATTATACTATTAACGATCTTTGCCATTTCTTATTAACTTTGTAACTTACATTTTAATTCAACAAATGGAAATTTTAAAAGAATAACAATAACTATACGTAAAAATCTAAAAACAAATTTATTTTTTAATATATAAGAAAATAATTTCACAACCGATTCCGAAAATACTGTTTGACTAGTTGTTTACAATTCTTTATTTGTTCTGATCCCGAGACTGGTAGAATAAAATATAACCCGTTTCTGACGTTTTCTGGTTATCAGACGTTGATCCATAAAATTCTTCAATCGTAGAAGCATCTACTTTCTGTTTATGTTACAAAAATCTATTAATTTAAAAACTATTTGGGAATTTTTGACATGTTTTTAATATCCATTGAAAAAATTAACGCTAGAAGCACACTTACAATTACAAATATTACCCTATAATTGAGATAATCAAAGTTTTTTTTAGTAAGATAAAAGTTGTCAATTAGTTACATCATGGGTGGGTAAAAGCTGATTCATGGGCTGGATCCCGTTCACTTAAGTACTTTATCTGGACCGTAGAAAAATCCCACATGTATTTTTTTAAATATATTTTACGCGATTTTGTTAAAATCAACAAATTACTATTACCATTATCTATTATTAACTGTGAAATTTCTTTGATCAAATGCTTTTAAACAGGAGTGAGCAATCTGCATCCCTCAAGCCGCATGTGGACCACTTAATAATTTTATGCGGCCCAACAATCGATTATTTAGATTACAAGTATATTATATTTTACAAAATTAAGGCGACTTATTCAAACATGCCAGATTTCACATTAAAATATTCAAGTATACATATTGGTTTTTCATCCTTTTCTTATTTTTCTTGTATGATATTTATTTTTTTCAACACTTTCTACTTTCATAATCAATGTTTATTATACGAATAGATTATTAATTTCATAAATAAATAATATTCTTTTGGCCTAATAAAAAAGTTAGGATTTGGATAGGCTCTTTGTTGAAAAAGATTGCTCACCTCTGTTTTAAAACGATACTTAGTGTTTTTTGTTAAAAAAATTCTTTTGCAGGGAAAAAACTCCACCAAAAACAATCGAAGGCGCCCAGCGTATGAAATTAAGTTTTCTGATCTAGGAGATATTTAAAAAATTCATTTTGACCCACGCTTAAATCTATCTACCTACCCATTATTTACACATATGTATATAGACATGATCATTTATCAAATAATAAATAGCTGTTTAATACGTATTTTAGAGTTTTCATTAAGATAAATTAAAAATTAATTTTTTTTTGATAGTTCAAAAATAAATTTCACAAAAGCGAAGTATTATCAAGTTTAAAAGTAAACATCATTTGATTCTATTGTTTAAAGTCATTTATCGGCAGACTGCTTAATCTCGTGGCGATACCACTTCTTGTTTTCAAAAATTTTATCCGGGCTATTAAATAGGCACCGGTAAAAACGAATGATTTCATTTAAATGATTTAGATAAATAGATATTATCCCTGGTGTAAAAATAAAGGAAACTAGAACTTTATTAATTACGAACTCATTATAAGTCAAAAATTCGCTCATAAATTTATACCTCATATGTTTCATCGTCAAATAGCAGCCAGCAATTATTGCTTTTAACAATACTAATATAATGACCTCGATTTGGTCCGCTTCCACAGTGAATTACAACGGCAAAAAGATCATACAATCGATCCGGATTCACAGCATCGTCAGACTATACATAAAATTTAAGTAAAAATTAGTGATGGTATTTTTTCAGTGATTTGAAATATCACTTAAATTAAATAACGCCTTTTTGTAAATATGCCTTCAAAACCAATTTATGTAAACTTTCTCTGTTTTGGTTAATTTTACTTGTAAGCACAGATGACGCAGGTCTTTAAAGCGTTTTCTTATCTTTAGCCTTAAAATTTACATTGTTTTATTTCTTCTATATAAGCATTGTAGTTTAAAATAATTTTGTACCTCACGTTTTCTTTTTATTCCTAGCTTATGAAAAAGAGAGTGTTAAAAGAAAAGGCTTAATCCGAATCGAGATATTAAATTGGAAACATTTTACTAATTTGAACCAACCAAGAAAATAATAATAATAATAATAATAATAATAATAATAATAAAATTCTGAGCTAAAAAATATAACGTTACAAAACAATAATCTAACACTGTTATAACTGTTGTATCTTTCTAAGAAGATTTACGAATAGAATTGCCAAATTCACAGACACATTTTAAATAAAATTTTATTTTATTTACACCGGACTTATAAATAAAAGTTTAACCGTTTGCATACCAGCGTGTTTTGGCGAAACACGATTGAAACGTCAAGAAGCGCCATTACGCTCTTATTATTTTGTGTCGGCATAGCACTTGTACCAGCATTTCTTTTACTTCAATAAAATTCCTTGGCTTTTCTCTACACAAAAGCGAAAGAGCGCGAAAGGACTTGTGGTACGCAAACAGTTAAAATGAAATCTGAAAATGGAAATAGAGAACTCGACTAGTTACAAATAAGTGCTGGCTGTTTTAGTACATTTGAACATGAATACTGTATACGGTAAGCCACTATCATTTCAGCGGTATGTGTGATTCTTTTTTAAATAAATTCATTTTTTTTAATCTGTGATACAGTATAACAATGTCTTGTAACATATTTTATGTTTAATTATTATTAAAAACATGTTGTTTTTTTAGAGTTTCCTTAACACTTTTTAAACTTTTATTTAACAATGTTTTAAAGCAAAGGTGTCCAACCCGCGACCTACGAGCCACACGGGGCTCTTTTAAAAACTTTTGCGGCCCAATTAAAGTTTTTTACTGCCTATATTATTTTACATATGTGAAAAAAGCAACTAAATTAGCCGTTGATATAAAAAAAAAATTCAAGTAAAATACAAAAAAACTATGCTACATAAATAATAAGATAAAAAAGTATTTTAAATGTCGTACGATGTTAAAATACTTTGGATAATTTGTTGTTTTCTTTTTATATGTGTGGCTCAACTCAGTTTAGTAAGTTTTTAACTTGGCCCACAAACCTATTTAGGTTGAGCACCCCTGCTTTAGAGCATATTCGAAGTTATATGTTCATAAATTAATAATAAGTTATTAAATACGTAATTAAAAAAAACGACGTTTCTTTAATAGTAATTTAATAAGATAACCTAAATGTTTTTTTTGTGGCATAACACAGTTTAAACAGTTTTCTATCACGACATTTCCATGCATCACAAATAGATTACTATAACATTTTTTAGCAATGTTTTGTAATATGTTTTAAATAATATTTTTATATATTATGAGAATATGTTACGATGACATTCTTTATTAATAATATTTTGCAACACGCTTTAAATATGTTTTGTGTGTTGTAAAAATACTCATACCACAACTTAAATTTTGACCCAATTATAGTACAAAAAATGATTTTCTCTATTTTTCACATGTTCTACTAAAATAAAAGTCACATTTACCGTATTGAAAAGTCGAAGTTCTAACGGAAAAACGACTCGATGTGAGATCTTTGTATGTCTGTTATATTGTTCTACATATTTAAATCGCTTCAAATGCAATGCCAAAATAAGAGGCAGTTTCTTTACACGCATTTTCTTTTGGGCTTCTTGATAGCTACGACAATTATCACATTTGAATTTGTTCTCACTTCGTAACGTTTCTGTATCACTGAAACTTTTCAGACAATAGGTAATGCTAGTGTTTTGTTCCACGTCAACTTGGAGATCAAAGAAATCTTCATCTTTACAGCTAATAGTTTCGCAATTCAAACAGCGTGTTTCACTTGTTAATATTCCCTTAAAGCATAAGAGTAATAACAAATTAACCTTTAATTTAATAAACGTTCCAAAAATTAAATGAGTTGAAAATAAGTTTAATGTAAATAAAAACACAAATTACATATACATACTTGGAATATTTCATGAACCCAAGTTGGTTCAGATGAAGTCGATAAAGATGATGCTGTGCTAGTCCGGGAATCAGCATTATAATCATCGTTACCAATCACAGGAGCTAAATGAGTTGCCTTTGGACGCATGTTTTCATTTTGACCATGAGGTTCGTTTCTATAGCGCTCTGCTTGAATTATTTCATTGATATGGTTTATTAAAAAGTTTAGAAACTCGTGAGCATCCTGCTGATTATAATTATCGAATTCGACTAAAAATAGATAATTTGTTAGTTTGTGAGCTCTACGTGTATTCGTAATTGATTAAATTTAAATTCCAGAAATAAAATGCGTATATTTATATAAGGAAATATAGTTTTAATTTTAGGAACCGAAACCTAATTAAATATTATTAAAGTCAAATAAAATTTTATCACATACGTATGTACAACTAGATTTAAACTACACAGAATAATTTTCTTATGTATAGTACTAGTAATTTTATAATATCAAAATCATACTTTTTTCTTTACGTAAGCGCGAAATGAATTTCTTCGGTGCAATAGAACCCATTTTCTTTTTCCTAGTGGAAATATTATAGAACAAATCAGCCAAACATGTGAGCAATGATTCCTTAACATAACGACGAGCTTTGTAAGCAGCCTTATACTCCAAAACTTTGTCACGAAACGGCTTGCAGAAGTACAACGCTTGCAATACTGAGTTACTGTAGCATGTGTTACCAAACTAAAATATAAAAATTAAATTTAAAACTCTATTCTAAGTGAGTAAATCAATAACCGCTCAATTATTTCGATAAATTAAAAAGATTTGATAATTTATAATAGATGCACAGTCATATAATAGAAACTGCTAAAAGTTTTTGGATAAATTAAAGTGAAATTTCGCTATTGCAATTAGTAAACTTCTATAAGTATTAAAAACTTTGTAACTAAATATTATAAAACTACAAGAAACAAATTACACCTTTTTTCAGTATTAATGTTTTCAAAATTGACTCATACTACAA